>BSBK01007428.1:707500-968741 GCA_027943335.1 Chamaecyparis obtusa
ACAAAGAAAAAATGAATCAACCAATCATAAACAGATTTAGTCAACAGTCTGAATAAATCATAATTTCATAGAGACACCAAACACTTTTATAGTCAATATTCAACAAAGAAAAATGCAGTCAGCATTATCAATATTTCCTAGCCAATCAAATACGAGGATTACATTTCAATTAGTAAAAATAAATATTATCGAACAAGATTCAACATGACTTATTCAAGAGTTTGAATACCACCATACCAATAAATAAGGAAATTCCATCTACCTACATCAAATAAAAAATGAAATAGCCAATCAACCTTTTCCCACCTAGCCATATAAATACTTAAACAAAATTACTTATGATATAGAAAGGATATACACCCCACCATTTACAAATTTCATCTTACGGTCAAACATATCCATTTACAAACTCCACAAAGAGCATTAATACCTTATTCCCTAAAGAAATTGTTTACAGAGGTATTTTAAAATTAAATAGAAGATATATATTAAAAAAAAATCAATATTACAACAAGGTTTGGTCTACAAAGATAGAAATATTTTCAAGGGTGGAGACAAGACCATCAAAAGAAATAATGGAGAATAAACAACCCTTAGACATTAGATCAGGATTGATTTTTTTAGCCACTCAATAAAGGGATCTTCAATTGCATCAAATTGCAATAGAAATTAGAGCAAGGACATTCTATTGAATGTTATACTTATTACTAAGGAAGGAATCTTCAATTGCATCAAATTGCAATAGAAATTAGAGCAAGGACATTCTATTGAATGTTATAATTATTAATAAGGAATTAAGGTAGATATTATACATATTTCAAGGGATACTAAAAAAGGAGTAAGAAATACTTAACACCAAAAGAGGGGTCATTACAACTTCTCATTTTGGTTCATTTGCATAGATCAATATGTACCGACTCCAACAATCTAATAGTAAATTGTTCTTTTTCATTGAAGGTTCTCCTTGTTTGTTTTCCAATCTAAAATTATTTACAAATTTTGTAAGTAGGTTTGGCAGATGCATGTAATGAACTTATCCTTATCTTTTTTTAAAATAAGTGCTTGGTAAACTTTTTAATGTGACTAGTGATGTTGGCACAACACATCTTCCAAATCGACATGAAATTATTTTGACTTGGAGCTATGAACCAGTGAGGTAAAAAATGAGGGACCACATCCCCTTAATACAAAGATGAATCCCAAACCCATGAGCACATTAGATCAGCAAAGGAACAAACCCACAATCACAATGGCCTAGCGGGGGTTTGAAATTGGGTGGAGATAATAACAACACCACCACTTAACCAACACACTAAGTGGTGAATCCCAATTCTCATCACGTTGTCAAAATTTATATGACACATTATCTAGTTCCACATCCAAATCTTGTTGATCTGAGACATCAAACAATATCCATTGATAGTCTTCAACTAATATAGGTTTCCTTCTATCTTCTTTCCAACAACTATTACAATTTTGTAATTCTTCCTTATCTCACAACCATTTTCCTAAAACACAAGGTTATATCCATTCTCACACATTTTTCCAACATTCAAGAGATTAGAATCAGACCTTTCACATAGTAAACATTATTAGTATTATGTTTCCCATCAAAACTGATAGAGTCAACTCCCACTATTTTACCTCCTTGATCCCCTCTTAATGTAATAAATCCTCCCTCATATTTTTTAATTTTTACAAACTTATATTTATCACTAGTCATATGATTTGAGAAACCACTATCAATAAGCCATTCATCTACGTTTCTTTTTACATATAAAGTTGAATTTACAATGTTCGTTTGTGTCCACCTTCAAAGTACTAACAAGATTAGCAGTATGAGTCTCTTCCTTAATTTTCAAGAATAAGAATTGATCATAATAAAAAATCATATTCTTCATAATCAAATTTATCATAAAAAATGCATCTTCTTCAACATAGTAATCTTTTGTATTGATTTTTTTCTTTAATTTCCTTGTTCTTTTGTTCTTCAATTTTGTTAGGACATCTAGAAGCATAATGACCAATTTTTCCACAATGAAAGCATTTAAAGGGTAACTTACCTTTTTATTTGTGTCTTTCTTAATTTTCCTTACAAATTTTTCTTCTATCTCATTAAATTCATCTTCATCTGATTCTTCTTCTTTTGTAGCCTTGGTAGTCTTGAAAGCAGTTTTTGTTCTTGTGCTAGTAGTCTCAAATTCTCTCATCTCAAACACAACCAATGCACCATACATTTTTTCTCTAGAATATAGATTCAAAATATCAATTTATTCAATAGAAGAAACCTTAGAGCTATAATATTTAGTGATAACTTTGAGTATTTTTTGTACCACATCATTTTCTTAAAATATGTCGCCAAGACTTATGATCTCATTCACCACATCATCAATCTTCTGCATGTAATTTGTTATCTAGTGTCTTCTTCCTCCATTTGCCGAACTTTATACTTATCCTTTAAATTTTTCATCTTATCTTGTTTAATGATATCATTCCTTTCATATGTACTTTTCAAATTTTCCCAAACATTATGAGTAGTTTCCAAAGATACAACTTTAGTAATTAAGATTTAATTGGAGCACTGAAAATTGCATACCTTTCCCTTTCATTGTTTTCATATGCCTAAATCTAATTCAAAGTATTCATTACACTAGTTGGATTTACATATTGATTTTCCATAGCCTTTCAAGACTGGTAACTAAGAGAGATCAAATATCCTCATATATGTACTTTCCAAAATCCATAGTTAGATCCATCAAAAGTAGGGAGTGCCAATTTGTCTACCATCAGGATAACCTTAAGGGATTAAGCTCTTCTCCAAGGAACCACAAATCTGATACCAAATTCAACGCAAGACAAATGAGAGGGGGAAAAATTAGTTGTCCACAAAATTTTTAATCCTTAATATGACTCCAAACAATTCTACCAAACTTACTTTAAACCTTAAAAATAGAAAGATGTAAACATGAAAGAGAAACAATCACCAAACACCATAGAGAAGATTATTCTCAAGTATATAAAAACCTTTAGGGTGACATAAGTTAAGGTAATTTTTATAGAGAAAGGCTCATTTCCAAAGGGATCACTTCTCGAAGAAGAGGGCTCACTATCAAGAAGAAGAAGGATGAAAATTAATAGATCCACCATAGATACACAATAGAAACATAACCAACTAATCTATAGATACCTTCATCTCACTACTTCCAGTAGCTAACACATGAATATATTCTCTATCCTCTAACACTCTTAACAAAAACTTAAACATCCAGGGAGACAAATCATCTTTCATGCATTCTCTTTGCATAGGTCTTTAAAAAAATTGCACAAGTATATACAAATTCAACACTCTTTCCATTATGATTTAAATCTTATTTATACCAATCCATAGCTTGCAAAGTCTCCTATTGTTGGCCAAGAAAGTAGCCAAATATAATTTGAATTAGGTCACCACTAATCATTCCCACGATGGGGAGGAATGAGAAGTAAACCACACCACATCATAGTTGGGACCAAAAATATCACCATACATGTTATAATCTATTTTCTTTCTCCAAGACAAAAAAAGATAAGTGTAAACACCCGAGGTCATCCAAACATAGAGCAGGAACAACATCAAGCTTTAAAACTAAGTCTTTGAAGAAAAAAATCTTGTGTCATTTGAAATGAATGAAGCTAAGGATATCAATGACTCATTTTTAGAAGTGCACCATCAAAAACCATCATGTAGAGAAAAGCAGAGCATGCATTTCATGAAGATACCACTATCAGTCACAACAATACATGGATAAATTCCAAATCCACTATAATTCAATCTAAACCATAAAACCTTAAAACAAACATCTCCAAACAGTCCTCAATAACATACCAAAATATTAGCATAAGATTGATAACATATAAGATATGCAGAGGAAAATACTCAACGCAAGTTCCACAGAGAGTAGTCATTAATGATAATATTAGAAATTTGACATCAATGACAACCAAACCAACTCATCAATCACTCATCCAACTCATTCTACTCAATTCTACAATAGTATCATTTTTATATGTGGGTGAAGGAAATTAATGGAAAATAAATGGAAGGCTTGTTGAGGGTGGAACATAAGATTATTGGTGTATAAGATTTACCTCACCACTAGCATGTGTAGCATTAGCATTTATTTTATAATTAGACATGGTGGAAGATGTATATGTAGGCATATTAGGAAGATATTTAGGAATAGGCATGGGTATCTCAACATGATTTTTAGGATTTGAATCCAAGCACTTCGGTACAACTAGAAATTTTCATAGTGTTTTCATCCACTATGAGATCTATACAATGTAAGAGTTTTTCACCATGTTCATCATTTTGAGTCAACCTCCTTAAACCTTCAATCAAGGGGATTCTCTTACCCACATGTTCTTGACTCATAATGTTGAAGAATTTCCAATTGCTTGTCAATCTTCTCCAAGTTTTCATAAGACACTTGAGTAGAAGAGTTTGCTTCATCATGAAATGTATTAGAAGAGGAATTTTGAATAATGATAGGAAAATTAAGTGCTAGATTAAGAGAAGAAGATTCACCCAAGATCCTAGGAAATAAGTTATTCAACTCAGACTCAATACTCATAGTATGAAAATCTTGAGAAGTTGTAAGTCTATAACTTCTTCTCACAAGGATATTAGATTTGGCACAATGAGTAATGAAGCTCATACACAGAAAAGATAAGACTAAGAGAAGTGATTCATACTCTTAACACAAGTGAAGGAAATTATAATGAAACAAGTGAGTAAAAAATACAATATAGCAATGAAATGATTACTTAACTACCTATTTAAGAACTCAAACCACATAAGAAATGCAATTAAACACAAATCTAAACTTCCAAATTAGAAATATAGACCATATTAGTCAATTTAACCAAAATGAAATCAAGTGAAAATGTGATTGCTCATATACTGATGCAAACTAGAGATCAAACTCACTTCCATCAACCTTTTCATTAGGGGAGATAATCAATTTATCCAAATTCAAACCAATTGAGGTAGGTAACAGTTGGATGTAAAATTATTTGGAATGGTGTTATCCTCTTTTTACTATTGATTGATTTGGATTGGTTTGATGCAACAAGGAATAGGTTAAAGACATAAAATTATACACAATAGCATAAATAGAGAACTATAGCTTTGATAAAATAGGAATGAACACATATATAGAAAGGAGAGTCAAAGAGGAAAACATCACTTAAATTTGGGTGCAAAAATGAAAGACTAATTTGATTAGTGTCATCATCCTAGTGATGTCCAAAAATGATATCATCCATGGATATGGAACTAGGATGTCACTTTGATGCTTCCTATGAAAAATCTCTAAAAATATGTAGGACTAATTTTCTAACCATGCACTATGTCAACAATTGACAATGTACCAGTCAATTTTTTAAGATTTGAATCTTCTTGTCTCATTCCACATTCTCTAGATCTGCAAGATTTCACTCCTAGATCTCAAAACCTACACACAGGAGAGATAAAATTGGTATGTTTGTGTTGTATAGGTGCTTGTCCCAGTCAAAATTTGAAATGATCCAACCTTCCCTACAATAATAATGTTGGGACTAACCTCAAATATGAAGTAAATAATATTTAATCACAATGATATACCTTCTCCAATGAATTCTTCTTGTCTTGAAGCCTTCATGAAAGGTAGATGATTCTAGAAAGGGTTCTCATGTATGTATTCAATCATGGAGGAAACATATAAAGTTGATTGTGGATCTCATCTTCAATGCTTAAATCGTTAAATGTTAGATCTCCTCCTTCGCTACCTTAGAAATGATTAAAATAATTTCTCAATGCTTGATGAGAGATGCTGAAATTTTTGATAATCAAATGAGGAGGGAGAGGCTTCCCTATATAGCGAACCTCAATAAAACATGTGATAAAAATGAAGCAAGTTGACATGTATAATTTTGACCTTAACATATTCAAAATTTTGCACCATAGTCCACTAGGACTAGGGCACTATGCACCCTAGTCTATCTTGGAGGGTTGAAAGAGAGGTCATGGGAACAAAAAATCCATTATTCTTACAATTTTGGACCTTGGGTTGATCAAGATCAATCAAATCACAAGAGATGAAAATAAGAGCACCAAAGTGATGCCTAAGAGAACATGTAATTGTAAGAGGATATCATTTGTGATACTATAAAGAAAAAAGAAACGACATCCTCCATCTTGAAAGTTCGTATTGCACTTCCAATGTCCATCACAAGGTGATCCTATGATTCAATTAAAGAACATAATATAAAATTCATGTCTCTTGTTTGTCTATCTTCACACCAAACATATTAAATGAATTTATGTGATCTACAACAGGTTCTTCCTACATCCTCAAATAATAAAATTTCTTTCTTAGGAATAATGTATTTACCAAGGATTTCCCCTAATAAATATTAGCAATCTTCTTCCAAATATTAGGTGCAATATTCTCTTCACAGATAGTTAGGAGCACACAATCATCTTTAAAGAGTCTTATCAAATCCTTGGATTTCTAATCCACTGTATCTAATACATCTTGCACTGCAATTTGGGACTTTTTCAAAGAAACTGCGGCCCATATATCTCTATCTACAAGCATTTCCTCTATATTGAGATACCATGACTCAAAATTATCACCATTAAACTTCTTCATCTCTATTTTTTTTAATGTTCCTTCCATCTCAAAATTCCAACAATGTTGTGAAATCAGCCCCTACAAAACTCCCACAAAACTAGATCAACACAAGAAACCCTTCTAGCCAACAACAATAACAAAGTTGGTCGAGCTTTGATATCGATTGAAAGGAAGAAAAATGTAGAATAATGCTTCCAAATTCTATATCTAATAGGATATTGGATGAAAATAATTCTTTCTAAACCCTTAAACAAATACAGATTATGTGATTGAGCTTCTAGATTCTAAAAATAGAAGCTAAAATCACATAATTGTGAACTATGGAAACCTTGTGTTTAATAGATATATATTAAATAAATATATAAAAATTCATATTTATATAAATAAAATAATTACACCAAATTTATGTAGTAAAAACCTTTCAGGAAAAATGCCACACTCTGAATGCTAGAGAGTATTATCAACAAAAAAAGTTACAATGCAATGCAGATTAAATGCTCTCTAGGAGTCATTATTGCAACATAGAACTCTGGAGAAATTGTGCCACATCATATATTATTATAATGTATTAAACTTATCATATAAAATACACTAAAAACATATTTATAGAGCTCAACACATGAGTGAAAATAGCTCATGATTTCTAAAAGAAACTCACACTCAAAAGGTAAAAGGTGTCAAAAAAAAAGTTGTCATTTCCATGACATTTTGCACATAACAACTTTACAAAGAACTAATGCATGAATCACCCATAACAATCACCTTTCCATATGATACACTTTCATAACACAACTTCTCAAAAGTTAACTCCACCATACATACCATCTTCCAAAACATAAATCTCCATAACTAATTAGTAATAATCATAGTTATTAAAAGAAATTGTCAGGCCCAACATAGAAACCTATGACACTAGTCCCCTAAATTTTATGACTTCCAAAGTCGATGCAATATACAATTAAATAATAAACATGTTAGGATAAGGTTAAGACACCTTAAACCCAACAAAATCTAGGAGTTTGCACCTTATTTTCACATGGTGTAGGATAAATTCCACTTTAGGTGGTGATAGTTGTTATCACAATCCACTTTATGTGTGAGATCCACCTTTAGTTCACATATCATATTATCATCCTCCAAATTTTTCACATACTTCATTTCATAATTGAGGATGATCATCCTCTAGTGAACATGTGATTTCACCCTGTGTAGGTGATAACTTATCTACTCTTTATCATAGTCTTTTATTGACTTGCATATATAAGTAGGCACATCTACATTTTAAATCATTCTATTTGAATCAATTCAATCCATCAATTATAGTATTTTTAATCCAGTTGATGTTTATTAGCTATAATATCATTCTTGCATCTTGTAACAATCATCTTGCCATTCTCTTGTGGAAGTTATCTTGGTCTTTCATTTGATTTTGGGGGTATTGTAGAGTCAACTAAAACTCTAACATGGTATTAGAGCTCTCAAAGTGTGAAAAATCCTTTTCAAGAGTAGAATTTTTTTCTTGATTCAATTATGGGTTCAGAATAAGGCTATTTAGACATCACCATTGCATTTGAGAGGCTATTTCGGTGAAAAATGACTATAAATTTGCCTATATTAGGTAAAAGTCAAATTCAAGGCAAAAAAAATAGTAAACTGAGTTGTATACCCCAATCTTCTCTTCTGCAATACGATTTGCATAATAGTTTATCTTTTTGATTTAAGAGTTTTAATTTGTAGTAATTTTTGTAGTTAATTTTATTTTTCTAGCAAAATATATTTTGGGGTCTTCCCCCTATACATGGTTCTTTTTTCAAAGTTTATGCAAGGAATCTAGTGATAAGCGTACAATATATGGAAATCACTTTCCTAACTAGTCAAATCAAGGCTCACTACCTTCAGGAACAACATGGTCATATAAATGGTGACCATTTTTCATATTGTAGTTGTAGTGCTCACTATAAAAGAAAGTCATGGATTTCATTTCTCACAAATGTGGGATAAATATTGAGAGCTGCAACCACCTTTAGGTAGTGCAACCCATTCTACCAGTGGCCCGCCACCCACATGCCACACCACCCAATCTACAAACCACATCAACAAAATTCCCCCATGCATAGATCTTGCCACTTCAGTGGTGCCACCATTAGGACCAACATCTGATCCATACGTGTATCCAACCAACAAACAAGATGATGACATGTGGCAATTCCATCACATCAATAGAGCCACATAGATATTGTAGAAACTAATCACAGAGTGACATGTGACACAATCAAATAGTACCACCATTCTCATTGATGCATCATCAAATCCATACTGTACAATAGCCATTACATCTATCATGTCATCTAGAAAGCTCCAATTATTTTCTGCCAAGTGTCTTCTATGTTGTTAAATTTGACACCCAATCATCATCTATAGGGGTTATTGGCTTTTTGTGATGGTCATCATACTATCAAATTCAATCATAGTATTTGCTGATGTTAGTGTTGGTTTGAGTTTTCTGCCATTCACCATTGAAGTTTTTGATTTTGTAGTTCAACTTCAGAGGCTCATATCTTGCTCAATTTAAGTCCTTTTACGAGCAATTTTTATTTATTTGGGGTAGAACTTATTAAAATTTATAATGGTATCATTATTTTATGATTTTGGTGGCCAAATTGATCATAAATTACATTTTTTCATGATTGGAGCTATCCAATCCTATTTTGTCAACTTCTAAGGCTCCATTCAGGCTCATACAAACACATTCTCAGGTGTCATTTTTTTTTAAACTACATGATTTTTTGTATACTTTTCATATTTTCTATCAATTTATAGCCATTGTGAGTGGACATATCACTTTCATCATACAATTTATTTTGGCCTATTTTGGCACTTATATTTGCTTGGATCTTTGTGGGATCTTATGCATTGTTCATTAGAGTTTGTTATAGCATAATTTAAGTAGTTGTAATCAGTGAAACTAAAAGTCAAATTTTTCTTGTTTTTCAAAGTGTACTATGGGGGTAATCATTTGTGATCTAAATTTATAATACAAGAAGTGTATCATTGATGTAATCATGGGATATAGAACACACCTTGTTATAATAAATTTTACTAGGGGTAATTATGAGTCATGGGCAAAAGGAATCATCACACATTGTAGATGGCTTAATCTCTTTCCCCATCTTTATGGAATCATACTTGATCAAAAGATAAAGTGGAAGAAAATAGTTTGGGAAGATAAAAATGGTCATATTAGAGGATTCCTTCGTTTGAGACTCATTTCATATTTATGCCATTCATTCTACTTTAAGAGTGATGGTATTTATTTCCCATGTATAATTTGGACCATTATTTGGGAGTATTTTGGAGATCCACTAGTCTCCTTCCACTTGATGATGCAAATAACATTCCCTATAATGATGAAACCTTAGAGGAGATTGAATATAATGCAACACTTGAGAGTAAGGATTATCTAATGACTCCACCTGCAGCTCCTACTTCTCTAGTTGAGATCACACATTCATCTATTATTGGTGATTGTAGTGAGTCATTGCAAGAGATATCTATTTGTCTTCCTGATTATGATTCCTATTTTCCAAATATTGGTGCATTATTTTTGGAGTCTCACATTTAAAATGTGTGAGACACATTTGAGGGACTTTCTCTTTTATTTTAAGATAGCTTCATCACAATTGGAGAACATTATTTATTGCCTTTGGAGGCTCCTATTTAGTTTTTGGAGACATCTATCCTATTTTATGATAGTTGTGGCAATAATGTTGTCACTTCATCTTTGTCTTTGGAGCTTGTTCACCATCAATTTCCATCGGTTCCTTGTTTGTTACCTATTGTGATTGGGCATGTTCCTGATTGGTTTGTGGCATCTTCATCATCTAAGGACGTGGTGACACATGAGAAGAATTCAAAAAAAATGTCATCACACTACATTTGGACTTCACTTCCTAGTTCCTATCTAGAATGGGAAGTAGTCATGCATTTGTACTTAGTCTATCTTCTTCCCAAGGGGAGAAATATTGTTTGTAGGCATTGGACTATGTTTTTCCTTCAATCACTCACCATTTTTGTAGGAGATTATGGGGAGGATATTATGTCTCATCCTTTCCTTCTTGTGGAGGGATACTTGATTTTATATACATGATGTATGTAGTCCTTGGTGGTGGTCTTAATTCCTCCATTGATGTAGGAACATCTAGGGTATTTTGTGAATGCAATAAAGAGACATTCGGGGTAGGAAAAAAATTGTGAATATGAATTCATAAAATGGAGTTGAGTGATAGTAACACCCTTTCTGATTACAAATAGTCCCCAACAAACTTTATCATTGAAATTGCTACCTCTAATATTTTTTTTTTCTGCTCTTCCAACACCTAGCTGGAACAAGTATCCTTTGATAAAAATGTTTCTCTACACTCAACCTACTAAATGTGAAATTAATTTCACCACAAACCAACCTCTTCTTCCAAGTTTAACTCTCACTCTCCTCCAATCTTATGAGATTCAACCCATTGTAATCCAACCACCTCCATCAAAGTGCACCTACATTGAACTTTGAAACACCATAAAAATATTTCTCTACATACCACACATCACTAGAAAAATCCTCTTGAACTAACTCATGCATAACATGCAACTTATCATCTTCCTCATTCAATTCAATATAAAAATCCATCTCAAATTCAACAACACATGATTCATAAAAATTTACCTCTTTTGTTGCAACATCTTCTTCACCACCTCTCACTGTGATGGAAAATTCCTTGAGTAATACATCTTCTTTCCCATTCCCTTCACTTAAAGTAATATCTTCTCCAAGAATGGGGTCATCCTCACTAGGTCCTTGACCAACCCCTTCTACATTTTCAACTTTGTTTGCTTCATTCATGCCATCAACAAGACATGTAAACTGCTTCACTTATTTGACCTCCAACCAAGGCATTCCACTCTACATCTACTACTACAATCTTCATTAACAAAACATCTTCTTCACTTTGTTTTATATCTTCCAAAGGAATCTCTTTTTCTGCAACTTCATTATTCCCATATCCATCTTTATAACAATGTTCACTAAAATCCAAGCTTACCTCAATTTCATTCACTACTGTAACTCTTTCTTCATCTTCCTCTTTGTTTATCAATATTTTTAAGCCTTCACAAATACTTTCCTCTTCTACAATCAATTTGATATAATTCTCTATGCCTTTCAATACGAATTCCTCTAATTGTATCTTATTACAAGTTGCACATACATATGACACACCTCTCACTTCCTCCACTCACTCTCTCTTATTGGAGGAACTATGTACACCTTCTACCCAGCTTCAATCTCTATTGGAGGATAACCAACATGCTCTCACAAATTTTTTATCCAAACCAATACCCTGGTGTAGATTGCCTCACATTCGATGACTTATACACACACTCAAGATCTCTTGCTTTGATACCACTGATGAAGGGTACTCCCCTTATACACTCATAACTAAATGAAAACAACATAGATACAAAGAGATAATAAAAATTCTTCTCAAAGTTACAATGCTCCCAAATGGTTAAGGATGATATCCTTACACCTTGTTACAACATGAGATCACTACAACCTCTTACAAAAAGAGATCAATATAACATCTACAAAATGAGATTATTACAACCTCTACAAGATTCAATAATCATTACAACTTATTGAAGAAGAGAGAGAGATCACAAAATCTTCAAGATGAGAGAGCTTACAAATTCTTCAACGTGAGAGAGATTCAATCACATTTACAATTGATTTCCATGAGTATATGCAATAGCTCCTACCCAAGAGATTACAAACACAAGCAATGTGGGATAAAAGGTAGGTGCAACTACCTTGCTACAAATATTAATTAAATGCATGATGTAATTTAATAAATTTCCAAAGCATTTTATTAAATATGGAACTTTCTTCCATCTTCTAAAATGTCACCTAATATAATCATATGCACTTTATTAAATGACAAGTTAAAAAAAAAGTAACTTTATGAATATTTTATTTTATTGTATTTTCATCATTTTCTATCTCAATTTTCTTTTCATCATTTTTTTCTCATTTTTTTCCTCATTTGTTCTCTTTTTGTTTCTTTTTTTCTCTCATTTTTCTTTATTTTTTTCTTCTTTGATTTTCTCTCTTTTTTTGTTTTCTCTTTTACCTCTCTCTTTTTTGGTTGATTCAAGATTTCTCTTACACCCTAGATGCTCTTTCATCATCCATCCATACATCTTGTGTGTTTTAATCTCTCTTTTAGGGGGGAGTTTTGTCCCATGAGGTTTTGTCCATTTCTCCCTTTTATGAGAGATTTCTTGCATTGCATTTGCATTGTACATGGGTCCCTAAAATGGCCTAGTAGTTGGGGGCCATCTTGCAATGTGATTTTAAGAGCATTACCCTAAGCTTCACTTAAGGAGGTGTTTTGGTGTAATTAAATATTCCTAATTACACTTTACTTAAGCTTACTTAGGATAATGCATTGCATAGTAGTTTCCATACGAGACACCTAGGAGTTTGCACCTTATTTGCACATAGTGTAGGAAAAATTACACAATAGGCGGTGATAGTTGTTATCACATTCCAATTTATGTGTGAGATCCACCTTTAGTACACATATCACATTATCATCCTCTACATGTTGCACATACTTCATTGCATAATGGATTATGTTCCACCTTTGGTGGACACGTGATTTCACCTTGTGTGGGTGATAACTTATCTACTCCTTATCATAGTCTCTTGTTGTCTTTCCTATATAAGTAGACATCTAAATTATAAATCATTCTAGTTGAGTCAATTCAATCCATTAGTTATGGTATTGTAATCTAGTTTATGTCTATTAGCAGTAAATCATTCTTGCATCTTTTTTCAATTGTCTTTCCATTCTCTTGTGGAAGTTATCTTGGTCTTTCATTTGATCATGGGGGTGTTGTAGAATAACCTAAAACTCTAAAAATTATCAATGTTGCATTCAGACCATATATATTTTGGAATCATAGCTACTACAAGATCCCCAAAATAATGGCTAATATTTACACTAAGATTAAGAGTGTCTAAGGATGCAACCATTGTATTAATAAAGCATGGTTGTCTTCATCTTCTCATGTTGCATGTTGGATTACTGAGAGGGGGGTGAATCAGTAATCAGTGATTCTTTAAACCTTAAAACTTTCTCTGATTCAACTCGGTAACAACTCGGTCAGACAAAATTCAATATTAACTGATAACAATAAAATAACTTTATCAACCAACAATAACATTCACAATAAACATTCAACACATATAACACCAGTATTTAACGTGGAAACCCAATTTGGGAAAAACCATTGTGGGAATTGTCACCCACTAAAGAAATACTCTTCTGAAGTATGCTCGGTTAAAATCTAATTTGGTTAAAGATTATAATGCACATTGTTAAATGTGACCTTGTCAGGGGATTTTCCTTAGATCTATTAGGATCTTCACCCTGTTAGGAGTGGCCTAGTTAAAGGTCTTCAAACACTCTTCTAGAATGTCACCTTGCTATAGGTTTTACAATAAGATAGTTAACTCCACTCGATTAAGAGATTTTTTTGCTACAAATGTTAATAAGAAACAATATAAAAATTGATTTGTAAATCTACAACTACCGCTTGCTTAATCAGATCCTTTATGTACTCTTTGTCTTCACTTCATTCCATCACTTTCAATGGCCTCAACACTTCATCAATATTCACCTATAGACTCAGATTTAAACCTTTTTCTTCTTCAGTTCATCACTCGGTTACACATCCACCTTTCAACTTTTCCAGATTATTTTCCAGTAAATTTCATCCTTTATATAGACTAAGTTTTGCCTCTTAATCTCCTTTATTATGTTTTCCTTTGATTATTCTCAACCGTCAGATCATCTTCATAAACTGATTCAATGAATTTGGAACTCGTTAAAACATTTTATCATCACCTCAAAACTTAAACTTTTCTTGGAACTTGTACGTTCACTTTTTGCTACTTAGATCTTACCATAGATTATCATATTGAATTTTCCTGATTGTAGATCTCTTTAACAAACTCTTCCTCATCCTTAGAATCTTCCAGATTATTGTAGCTCATCATTAAATGTTGTTCTAAACCTTTTATTTAATATCTATTCCTTTCTCGGTGGATACCTTCTTATCCTTCAATTGAAATTCTATTTTCTTCACTCGGTAACTAACTTCATGTACTCAGTGTCTTGACTTCCTTTGTCTTTACCGAAACCTACTTTCCTTTTATCGAATAATTTTTTTTTTCTCGATAATCAAATTGTTTTATTTACTGACTTGACCAATCTTCTTTACTCACTTGTCCAATCTCTTTTCTGACTTGATATAATCAAATGTAAAGTAGAAAAAAACTAAATCAATATAACCTTATCATTTTCTATTTTGTATTACCTTCCCAATTAATTTCTTCACCTTCACAACTTTTCACTTTTTTTTCCTTAACTCAATCAACTTATATCATACTCTGAATGATATGAAAACTCAATATAAACCAGAATTCAATTGCTTGACATCAATGAAAAAATAATAACTGATCTAATCCTTCTACAATCTTGTATACATCTAATCTTGGTCAGTCTTCATCATCATCACAATCAGTTAACAATCTCCCTCTTTGATATTGATGGAAACACCACTGTCAATTGATGATGGAAACACTATAATTAACAATCTCCCTCTAACTTTCTATATTTTAGTCTTCTTGGTCACTATTTTTTGTCCTTTTCTCCCTCTAAACTTTATCTTCTTTCCTTTCTTCTAATTCAATTCTCCATCTTCTCCTTCTTTTATTATTCTCCCTCTTTGACAATAATTCCAAAGACACATACTCCTGAAAAAAATTTCATGCAGTGGATCGTACCTAGCATGTACTAATATCTCATTGCATACATAGCCATTTTTCACAACTTTAGGCATCATCTAAAGAATTAACACTAGCATCAGCTCAAAAAATAGATATTCTAATGAATCCTTGAATTGATGCAACATGCATCTTGCCTTAGTGAATATTGGATAGGGGAAGAACCCCTAATTTACCTATGAGATACTCAAAAGCATCCTTCAGTAGTGGCTTGGTAAATATATCTTCTATCTGCTCCTTTGAATTCACATACTCCAATATCACATGCTTATCTTGAACTTTTTCTCTCAAGTAATGGTACATACTCCAATATCACATGCTTATCTTGAACTTGTTCTCTCAAGTAATGGTACATACTCCAATATCAAATGCTTATCTTGAACTTGTTCCCGACCTCAAGTTATGGTACATACTCCAATATCACATGCTATCTACTCCTCTTGCATACCTTCAAGTAGTTATTTGATCCATACAGTGTTTGCATAATTCATAGTTGTTGCTACATACTCTGCCTTGGTAGTAGATTGTGATATACAACTTTGTTTCTTACTCAACCATGTCACTAATCTTTCTCCCAAAAAGAAAGCTCCTCCACTTGTAATTTTCCTATCATCAATATTTCCACCCCAATCAGCATTAGTGTAAACCTTCAGATCAAAATCTCCTCCTTTGTTGTATAGTAGTATGAAATATTCAATCCCTTTCAGATATCTAAATATTCTTTTGACTGTAGACATGTGTGTTTCCTTTGGATCGATAGAAAATCTCTCAACTATACCTATTTCATGAGCAATATCATTTTTTTTTATGTACAACATATTATAACTTACCAATCATTGATCGACAGAGTGTTTCATTCACTTCTTTTGTCTCATCTTCCTTTGTCAATTTGCAACTAGTAGTCACCGATGTTCCAACCAATTTTGAATATTCCATACCAAATGTCTTTAGGATCTCCTTGATGTACTTTGACTGTGTGATATAGATCCCATCTCTGACTTGTTGAATCTAAAGTCCAATAAATAATTTTATCTCTCCAATCATGGACATCTCAAATTCCTTTCTCATCTCCTCAACAAAATATTTACATAATGTGTTATTTCCTCCAAAAATAATGTCATCAACAAATATTTTACCAATCAAAATCTTATCATTATTGTCACATTTCAGATACAAATTGTTGTTGTCACTAGTTTTTTCAAATCCAACCTTGATCAAATATGAATGTAACTTTTCATACCATGCTCGGGGTTCTTGTTTCAAACCATATAGTGCATTGTGAAGTTTGCAAACCATGTCCTTGTTAGTGTTCTCAACAAATCCTTCTAGTTGCTCAACATAAACTTCTTCTTCAACATAAACTTCTTTTATAAGATGCATATGCTAGTAGAATCCTAACTCCTAATCTAGCAATAGGTGCAAAAGTCTCACCATAGTCAATTACTTCTTCATGTGTATACCCCTTGTAAACCAATCTTGTTTTGTTTTTTATTACATCTCCATGTTCTTTCAATTTTTTTCCTAAAAATCCACTTAGTACCAATAACATTATTATCTTTAGGTCTTGGTACCAAAGTCCATGTATTGTTCTTTTCAATTTGGTCTATCCCTTATTTCATAGATTTAACCCAATCTTAATTATCCAATGCACCATTTACTTTTCTTGGCTCAAATTCAGAAATCAAACATGTGTTATCTCTCAACTCTTGCCTCCAATATTTTTTCTCGGTGAGTGGTGACTTCTCACATACTTTTCTAAAATAGGCTCAGTAGACTGTGACAGTTCTTCATTTTCAGCATTCAGTGGTGGCTCTCTTTGTTCAACTTCCTCCTCGATTTGTACTATTGATAAGGTGTTAGGAACATTAGGTTGAACATATACAAATATTTGATATTCCTCACATTCCTTTTTTATGTCTTCATCATTTTTCTCTGCAAATTCATCAATCCTTACATTTGCACTTTCCACCATTTTGTTAGTAGACATGTTTAAGCACTTGTAAGCCTTGCTTTTTGTAGAATATTCCTTCATCACCTTTATGATCAAACTTTCTATTTCTAGCATCTTTGAGAATGTAACACCTACTTCCAAATATTTTGAAATAACTTACATTTGGTTTGTGACCATGACAAATTTCATATGGAGTCTTGTGTGTACCTTTCTTTAGTTGTACTCGGTTAAATGTATAAGCTGCAGTACTGACTGCTTCTCTCCAAAATATTTGAGACACTCCTTTTTCAATAATCAATGTTCTAGCACAATCAACAATAGATATGTTTCTTCTCTCCACTATACCATTTTGTTCCAATTATTGGAAAAAATAGGTTTTGAAGGGACTTGAACCCCTTTACAGCTTAAGGATCAAAAGATCAAAAGAAGAAAGCATAACACCAAAAAAGAGGCATACAACATCAAACTGCCCATATAAGGGGCTACATATATAGTGTTAAAAAGGATAGAAATCGAGACAAAAAGATAGCATGAAACACAAAAAACCAGCATGAACTCCAGGATAAGCATCCACATACAGAACCCCAGCTTTTTCATCCAGCGTTTTCTCCATCTTGGCCTGGATGTTATCCATCCTGCCAATAACACTTTTCAGCTCATCCAGGTTCTTCTTAATCAGAGGGGATTTTTTCCTCCCATGGGTCTGAGAACTAGGGCCACCACTATCTAGTAGAGGAGCACTCCTAACCTCAGTATCATCCTTTGACACATTATCCAGCAGGTTGACCAGAGCCTTGAGGTTTGTGCTGGAAGCCTTCATACTATCCATACTGTGCTATAGGATATTGATAAGAGTATTATCAACTTTATCCATTCTTTCCTTAAATTCAGTAGCAAGGGAGTTAGAAGATCTCTCTTTGATAAGAGACTACACTTTCTCTTGGAGGATGGCATTGTTAGCTTCCAGCTTTCTACTTTTTAAATGGAGCCTTTTAATTTCATGAAAGCACCATTTATTGAATCTAAAGGAATAAAGGGCCTTAGCTTTGACAGTCTACAACATACCAGTAGTCACTTCTTCCCTATCATTAAAATCTTTGAAGATAAGCTTGATGGAGGACTCTCTAGCCTTCCGTTCACTGGAATCATCACTACCCTCTTGAATGTTGTCCTTAGATTCTTGAGAGATAGGCATATCGTGCCTCATTCCAGCAACAAAATCATCTAGAATGGGGACCTCCTCATTATTAAAATCCCTATCATTCTTCTATTTCTCCGCATACTAAATAGCAGTGTCAACCAGATCTTCCAGGCTATGGGAATTATGCGCTACAGTACCTTCCGAATTAGCCTCTTCCACAACATTACCTTTCTCCTTAGCTATACTCTCCTGAATATTGTTGTCATGTTTCTCATCTTCAACAGTGTCTTTATCCTCGGTACCCATGGTAGTATCCTTATCCTCAATACACATGGGTTCAGTATCATCCCCCCACACCTAAGAGTCATTAGTACCCTATAGGTGAGACTCATCTTTCAACTGATCCCCCTCCCCAGTCATCTCCTTGTTCTCCTTCTCTAATTTCTTTCTATTAATCTCCTCCTTATGCTCTTCATGAACATACATAGCATCAGAATCATCAGTATCTTCCCCCTCCTTGCCAAGGCTTTTCATCTCCTGAGTATTTTCAGAAACCTCATCATTAGAATCCTCTATCTCAGACCCCTCAAAGTAATCCTCCTCCTCAGTAGCTCTCGAGCAAATTTTCTTCAAGCTATTTCCCACATTGTCCTCTACCTTCTGCTTAGCAGACCCAATTTTAGGATTCATAGGGCTCATTTTACTCTTTCCAGAGGAAGGAGTAGAGTTAGGGTTAGGGATGGCTCTCTTAATATGCTCATAAATTAGAAGACTCAAACCCTCATGCTTAATAACCTTGTTAGGAGACCCCTTATGCTCATTTATGCTTTTAACCAGAGAGGTATGAAGATAATAGGGTATGTTAATGGTATCCTTGTACCTGAAGTGGTTAAGGAACATGAAGTGATGGGAATGAGCATGAGTGAAGTGACCGTTGAGGGTAAAATACTCCATCACAGCCTGCAGAACGTGGCACCATATCTCCTTGATTTTGATAGGATCAATGTAGCCATTAACCTTGCCTTCCACAAAATCAACATTTTCCTTCGCAGATTTTAGGAACTTTTTAGCCGCCATATCCGATATCTTGCGATTCCTATAAAACCTCTATTCGTCATTGGGGATTCCCGTAACTTGAGCTATAAGCTCCAAAATAATCTCCATCATTCTTCCTTTAATGGTGATTGTATTGTTTTTCAGCCTTCAGCAAATTTTTGAGTGATCTCCTTATCAAAACCATGTAATTTTTCCAAATAAGGGGTCACTCCACCTTTTTTCAACTTCCTCCAAACCATAGCCATGTCAGCTTCCTTGAGCTTATTACAATTATCTAGCTCTTCGCGCTTCAAGTCACCCCCCATGATAGATAAATTCAGTAACACAGAGCTATTTTTAGACTTAGGGCTGTGGTGATCAAGATAGCATTCCCTATTAATAAAGAAATTACTAGAATGCATAACCCAGAAAGCATGCGAACTGTTGCTAATGATGTTGCTTGAAAGCCCATTCCATACTTTCCCATAATTGCAGTCAGACTTCATAGTGCTTAGGCGAGTCTCATTAATAATTTCCAATCTTTCCTTCCTTATGATTGATTTTATCATAATAAATGCATGATTTAGTGTCCTCTCTGATATCCACCTCGATGTCCCAGGTGATGACCTCATCAGACTTAACCCAAATGTTAGCCAAGCTGTCCACCATGATATTACTCTCATGGTACACATGGGTTATGTAAGTACCAGTACACTTGGCAATAATTTCTTTCACTTTGGATATAATATTATCTATAGTCCATGATGGAGGAGAATTACCTTTTAGGCAATTAATAATATTCAATGAATCACCCTCGAACCATATATTTTTAAAATTGAGTCTGCTGGCAAGTTGTAACCCATAGTAAGCTCCTGAAGCTTCCGCCATATGGTTATTTTGAGTTCCCAGAGGAACAACATTAGCAGTAATAATGTTTCCATTACAATCCCTGATAACACTTCCACACACCGCTGGACCAAGATTGCCTTTAGCCGCACCATCAAAATTAATCTTAATCCAGCCATCAGGGGGAGCAATCCAAACACTATTTTCATGATCATTCATCTTCCTTTGAGAGTCCCTGTTGTTCCCACTATGCTGTTACCATTTTGTTTTGGTGTTCTCGATGTAGAAATGTGTCTCCTTATTCCATGTTCATTGCAAAAAAGTGTAAACTCATTAGATGCAAACTCACCTCCTCTATCAGACCTCATGCACTTCAATTGTTTTCTAGTATCCTTTTCAACTCTTTCCTTATACCACTTAAACATTTGAAAAGCATCATATTTTTCTTTCAAAAACATGACATACATCATTCTTGAATAATCATCAACAAATAAAATGAAATATCTATCACCATAGTAACTTTGTGTTCTCATAGGTCCACATAGGTCAATGTGCACTAACTCCAAAATACCTTGTGTAGTGTAAGATTTTTTTGTAAAACTTGACATTTTCATCTTACCATCTTGACATCCTTTTCACATGACATTTTCAAGTTTATCCAATCTTAGTAGACCTCTTACTCTATTCTTTTTTCTTACCTTAATTAATTTTTCAAAGTTCACATGACAAAATCTCTTGTGCCATAACCATACATCCTCAACTTTAGCAAATAAGAAACTTTTTGTAGTAGTATCAAGGTAGAATAAGTTACCTTTTGATTCTTTGTCAGTGGCACTTAGACTTCCATTATAATCAAATACTTTTACCTTTCCATTCTAAAATTCTAGTTGGTGACATGTGTTACTCAGTTGTACCACACTCAACAAATTGTACTTTAGTCCTTCAACCCAATAGACATCATCACATTGTGTATTATCCATCGAAATTATAGAACATTTTACCTCTCACAAGATATGGAGCATCATTACCAAATATAACATAACCTCCATCATGATCTTCCATAGTAACAAACTTGTGCGTGTCACCAGTCATATGGTGTGAACATCCACTATCAATTATCCATGTATCATTCTTACTAACATGAGAAATTAAATCTTTTTCTTCTCCATACCTTTCTTCATCAGAATCATCCTTGATAGAAACATACACAACCTCTACACCTTCATCATCATCAATATCATAATTGATTAGTCCTTCTTCAGCAATGTAACTTGACTTCTTACCTTTGTTCTTGAAATCTTGGTATCTCCTGAATCTCTTTTCTCTTTTGTTGTTATCTCGGTTGTCTCTTCTCATCACTGTTGTTGTCATGACATATACATGCAATGTGGCCAATATTATTGCAATTGAAACATTTCAAGGTTAATTTACCTTGGTATTTTCCTTTTCCTCTCGGTAGCCTCCTAGCTAAAAAAGCTTCAAAATCTTCTTGGTGTCTTTCCTCTTCATACAGACTCTCTAGATCACTCTTACAACTATGAAATCTTTCACTTGCACTACTAGAATAACCATCACTACATTTAGACTCTCTAGAATTTTCAATATTTAAAGATGACTTGAATGCAATCTCAATCTTAGAAGTGGCAGGTAAACTATTTTCAAAATCATTCAGCTCAAAAGCAATCAACTTACCGATTGTAGCATCTAGTGAAATAGGCATTTGAGAAATGGATCTTAGTTCTTATATTGCAGACACTTGGATGGCATATATAGGAAACAATGTCCTCAACAATTTACTTGTTATATCTTCTTCTTCTATGTGTCCTCCAAAACCTCAGATAACACTCATAACCTCCTTCAATCTTGTATTGTATTGTGTCCCTTTTACATTTAAGGCCAAATTCTGATGGAAAACTATCATAAATTCAACAGCTATCCATTGAATCTTTGACACAAGATGAAGTCAGAGTTATTTTGTCAGAAATTACAATGGAGGGGGTAACCATTGCAATTTTGACAAACAAAACCATCAAAATTTATGACACATAAAGGAATTATAGCATTACCACTTGGAACAACATCGCAATTATAGCCTTACCATTGGTATTCTGACAAATATCCATTTCCTTTTCGATGAGTATTCCGTCGGGAGTATAGAATCCTCATCACAAAGGTGTGTCACAATTAAGGAAATGCCATCGGAATGCCAATAGATAGTCAGTATCATTTCTAATGGATATTCTGTCAAGAGAATAGCATCCCCATCACAAAGGGCCATCATAATTATAGCCCAACCATGAAAATTCCGACGACCTCAATTTTTATTTTTATTTTAAAATGACTAAAATAAGGATGTCCAATTTGTTAGTGTATCGTCAGAAAATGGAAGAACTTCCATTTAGGACTAGTTTAGCCCTCTAAGTAAGTGGTTTGGGGTCATGTCAAATGCCTTGAATAGGTCTCTGACTTATTTCTGGCTTTTTCCCCTGTTCTGCCCCATTCTTCACTTCTTTTATGCATTATTCTGGCATCCTGACCTGAAAACCTGAGATTCTTGACCTCAGGGTCAAGGTCAACCTTCCAGGTCAGGATTGACCTTGACCTTGATCCAGGGTCCAAATTTCAAAATCCAGAAGTTTCTGGATGTCAGGTTTCAGAAAAGTTTTATTTCCCACTTCCAAGTCGGCTTTCCGAGCTTCGAAACGATAAAATCTTAAATTATATTTAATTTAGGTCCTTTTCTAGGGGTAAAGTTTTAAATGAGAATTTAATTCTCCTATGTTGGCCTTTCTAGAAGTTTGTGCCCTATACTAGTATAAAAGGAAGCCTTCCTCTCTCATTTCAATCATCTTTCCCATCTATCATCTCTCTTTGGCAATCAAGCACTCCATCTTTCAAGCAAGCATTCTCAATCAAGGAAGCATTCAAGCCATTATCTACATTCAAGCATTCAAGTTTTCCATTGAAGATCAAGGACTCAAACATTAAATCCTTTGGAGGGATTTGGTTCAAGCATTCAAGATTCATCATTCAAGCCCTAGATCTATCCATCATGGTGGTGTGATCTTCCTTCAAGATCCTCTGTTCATCTTCAAGATCTATTCATACTCCCTTCAAGGTGGATTCCAAGAATATAATCATGGAGGTTTTGATTTACATCTTTTAGTGTTGAGTCCAAGCTTTCATATCAACATACTTGTTTACATTTCAAATACAATTGCATATCTATTGAATATCATAGCTTCGTTGTTAGATCTACTTCTACTAATTGCTAGCATTCTCTATTTCAATTCCATTTTTAATGTTGATTCCAAACTGGGGTTTGACCAAGGAAAACCCCTCATCCAAACAAAAAAACTATTTTTTTTGTAGGAACATGTGTAGAACAACTATTACAATGCAGATCTCGATACCCTTTTTGACAAACTTTCAGGGTCCGTGAACAGAATTTCTGTCAGAACAGTGCAAATCAAGGTTGACATAAAGGGGTAAGATTGTACCTCAGGGCAATATTGTACCCTAGCATTTGGGTCAAGGTCAACCATTCTCAGAAAAGCATAAGATTTCTGGGTTTCCTCTATCTCTATGTTTCCAGGCTAGATTTGGTTGCAAAAATTCTCGAAACTGAGTACAGACACCAGAAAATAGTGCTTTATGAATCTTCTACCTTTCAAGATAAGTATTTATATTTTATTAATTTTTTCATGTCCACAACATTTTCCATCACACACACATCATATTCCAAACCCCAAACCCCACACTTCAATCATATATATATATATATATATATATACACACACACACACACACACACACACACACACACACACACACACACACACACACACACATATATATATCTTACAGTTAGATAGAGAGACTATAAGAAGATTCAAGACTTGGCAATTGAGGGTAAGGAAGAAGGTAGTTTGGCTTGTGCAAAGGATAATAGATACAACAAGGAAGAAGGAAAATGATGGTCTCTATTTGAGTTGGAGTTACCATGATCTCCTAAAGTTGCAGGTGATAGGTAACACTCGCAAGCTAATTTTTGACTCACTTTAATTTATTTCAATGAAATTACTGAGCATTTCCTATCACTCTTGAACAATACTTTAACATGGAGATCCAACTTAGAATATTTCTCATATCAGTTATCAATAATATCCCAAAAATGGCTAAGACAACACATGGAAAACAAAAGGACACAAGCATATTTAGGGGCCTTACAAATTTGGGTCCCAACACACACTTCCCTTGCAAAGATTGTAAGGAAAGATTCTTGACTGCTATCTCTCTTCCATCTAGCATAGCTCCCTGAGTTTTAACATAGACTGTCAACTCATTTCAATTAAACAATTTGACTTACTGAACATGGGTTATATAGATAATTGTCTCTAAAATTCTAAATGCCAATATGAACAGGATTTAGCATAAGTATGCACAGGTTTCATTTCCATATGATAATCATGTTAACAAGAAGAATGAAGCGTATCTAGATCAATTAATCAAATAAAAACAAGTTGATGTAAGATTGAACAATAAAAAATCAAGAATTTATACCATGTATATAGTGCCAAATCCACCCTCTCCAAGCTTTTTATCCTCATCTAAATCTCTACTTGCAACTCTTAATGTTTCCAAAATAAATATTATTTGACCATGCTGACTAAAATCCCATGTTGAAAATATTGTTCTCTGTATATGCTCTCCCTGGAATTGTAGATGAATACTTTCAAGTTTCATCTAAATTACAATACTTGTTAAAGAATGTGAGAATTGACGACAACAACACTAAGCATTGATTGAAGCTTTTCAACCTCAAGAATGTCATCAATCATTTTCATTTAAATTACCTTCTCAAGATCAAGATCAATAGTTGGTGGGGGAGGGGAAAGACCATTTGAAACCCAATGCTCCTTTGTCAAGCTACCAATGAGCACAATTTTTCCATTGCCACTATACAACATTAAATAAGTTATTAGTTGTCAAAATAAGAAAAACATTTCAACTAAATTACAATAGTTAATATGTATTAGAAAGATGCACTCATATAGACAACAAGTAATGAAAGACTAAAGTGAAGGGGTATAACATCCATTTAAGTCTACAATAAAATTTCTTCAGATTAAAACCAAAGAATATCATGATTGAAGCCGCCAAAAATCTAGAAAAATTTAAAAAAATAGGTATCTCAAAAACATTCACACAACTACTTCCAACAACACACAAAATAGATAATTTAAATAAAAATTATTGGTTATCTATGCATATATTCAAGTGAATTTTTAAAAACATTACAAACTCTAGAGTCTCTAAAGCCATTCAAAAAACACATACATATGAGAAATTCTGACAATTGTAATTGTAAACAAAACCCTTGTGCAACTATATTTCACGTCAAGTTTTTCAATCAAGTCACAATGTGTTGTATTCTCATAGTGAACAACCAATAACCCAAACTAGTGGAGGTCAGTTTATGGTTAGTTTCCAATGTGGTTGGTCAATCTTTGAGGACTATTTACTTTTTATTTGCTAAAGGAAGCATGGAATGGTCAAAAGGATTTAGTTGGTAAAGTTTTGAAGCAATACAATCAATGTTTTCACTGCAAATTTTTGGATTTCTCTGATAAAAGTCATTTTAAAATAATATTCTCTCTATCTAAATGTCTATGTTATGAGTTTTTATAGTTTGGGGATGGTAGCCTTATGTTTCTAGAGAATTTTGGATTTTTAATGGTTGTGTTTGGCTGAGTGTAGCAAAAGATATCAGCATTTACCAAAAATTGTCTTAAACCCTCACTAGGGTATCTAGATATTATTTTCAATGTAGTTTTCCATCTTTATACGTTCAAAAAGTTCCCATCATCAGGGGAGTGATGAGGGAGACATTCTATGATATCCCCATGGTGTGTGTATGAGAGAATGCAGAGATTGGGCTCAGTTTTGGAGCAAGGAAGTGACTGGACAGTCACATGGAACAATGTAATTGACTATCTCAGAAGTGATAATTTGACTTTGTCCACAACGTTGAGGAGTGCTATGGCCATCGAGGCTTGAGAGAGCATAGCGAAGAGAATTAAATTCCTATCCAATGTCTTGGAGAAGGAAAGTTCCCAAGGGAAGGGCTAGAACAACCTAAAGTTGTAGAGTATGGTCATCAAATTTATAAATACTCAAAGATTTGTGAAACTTAACGAGATATCAGATTTTGTTGGAAACTACATCAAAATAAATATTGATTTGCACAATTTGGAGTGTCAATTATGATTCATGATCTTGTATTTAAATGTCATGCCAATGTTAAATTCATATCATTGTCATTGGACATTTCACCTAATAAAATCTGATATAGCTTTGGCTTCACTTTTAGGGTGATTGGAACAGTGTTAGTGCTCACACAAATTATAGGTTGGTACTCATAGTTGCAGAAAAGATATGTGTCTTGTTCCAGAGTTTGTTAACTATAATAATGAGCTTATTCTCATTCAATTCTAAAATTTGATAGCACAAAATCTATGAAGACAAATGTTGGAATAAATGTGATCAAGAAGACCCTTGAAAAGTTTGCGCTGAGGCATAATGAGCACATTGTTGCATATGGAGAAGGGAAATGAGAGGCGTTTGACTGGAAAACATGAACAACTAAGGAAGATTTCTCTTAATGAACAAAAAAATTGTAAGGACAAGACAACATATGAAAATCAAGGAAACAACAATTAATTACTTTTGAATAACACATTTCATTAAGAGGACAACAAGTCGAATACTACTGACTACATGCTCTAAAATATTAACAAAAAAGGTTACATTAATTAATACACCAATTTCAATTTAAGATGTTTAATTGTATTAATAATTACATTAAAAAAAATTAATGGCAAATGAATACCGGCACTACTGGGATGCACATCCAAAACTTCATCATGTGTAGGTTGTGTTCCAAGATTAATAGATTACCCATGAGTATTTCATGTGGCTCCCAAGAGGTTTGAGCCCGTCTTGTTAGAATGAAACAAGAAGATCAAACACTAATCAACCATAAAAATCCAATATGTTGTTTAAAGTGAAAAAAAATAAAGTAAGTTGTTGGTCTCCATTTTTTGTTGAGTATTCTCATAGATTGTGGGTTTCTTATACCCATGCAAGCATAGTTGCAAGTTTTTCAAGAGTAAATGATTGCATGGGTAAAGCAACCCACAATATATGAGAATATTGTGTTCTCAAATGTTGAAGGTATGCGGCAATCTTGTAATGACAGTCCAGAGTTTTTAACATTCAAGAGTAAGATAGGAAGTTGCATTAAAGAACTGATACAAGATGATAAGTGATGCTACCAATAGTATTCATCCAAATGAACACTTAATAAAACAACAAGAAGTTTCAATTAAAAGCACAGGACCATCCATAAATACATATGCAAAACTTCATAGATCATAGTTATGGAGAAATCAGATAAATAAACATAGATCATTTCTTTCAATAAACATTATCAGAAACTCGTAGAAAGATGGAAGACATTGACAAGGCCTTAAATGGTGCAAACAAGGAGCTAGCTTTATGCAACAAAAAATGCACCACTTTAGAACAAAATTTGAGTATCAAGAATGAGACTCTATGGGAAAAATAAAGAGAGATATCTTATTTACAAATAGACATTACACAACAATATAAGGTAATTGGACAAGTGGAATTGGATCTTCAGTTCATAGTACATCTAGGACCAACTATGAGGTGAACTTGAGAATCAGGAGAAATTTGAGAATAATGTTTCTCTTTATGTGATTCAAATTGAAAAGATACAAGAATGAAATCTAGAGCTAGAGAACAAGTTGAACAACATCAAGCGGGATTATGAAGCTTCCTTAAAAATTGTTGGTGACTGTGATGTAAGCATTTCATGATGAGAGGAAAATTTCAAGAAGCTCTAGAAGGGGTAGTAGATAATCTAATGATCAAATTTTGAGAAGATATTGACATGTGGAGAATAGTGGATCTGATGTAGGAGCATCCTGGGTGTAAGAGCAATCTTGCATCACCCAAAAATATTTCTGGTTTCTTTTCAATAAGGGCTATCTTGTGTAGAGCTGCTATTTATGGAAACTTGTTATTTTTAGTAAGTTGGTCATACGATCTCAGAATGTTCTAATTTCATAGTTAGAGGTTCATCTTAGTCATATCAGCCTGCCTGTAAAGTTTCATTGCTAAATCAGGTCTAGTTTTGAAGATATTGAAACTTTTCAGTTTTGGAAACAGGGTACAGAAACTTTGAACTCAATTTTGAAGGCTTTAGAGGCCCCAGATGAGGTCAAATTTTTGGCTGAATGAAGCTTACTTAATTCAAGCATTGTAGAGCTCCTTGTGCCCTTTCTGAAATGGGGTTATAATAGTCAATTGGGTCAATGGGTGATGACTTATGGTCTCTGAAAGTTGGGTCACCTGAAATGGTGGAAAATGATTTTCCTTCAAAATTTTTGTTTGGGTTTCAAAAGTTATTTTGAGCTGACTTTGATGTAATAAAATGAAAAATAAAATAATTCTAAGTTTGGTCGGCCTTGTTGGCTAAAAATTCTGGAACCTTCCCAGGCGGTGGAAAATTGCCTATATAAGGAAGGTTGTAGTGTTGTCTTAGGCAGTTTGGGATAGTTTTGGGTAGTAGATCTGGGTATTGATTCGAGGCTTTGTCCTAAAGAATATTGTAAGGGAATGCCCATGTGGCTTTGCATATTGTAATTCTGAAAGTTTGTAATTCCACATTTGTGGAGATAATAAGAAGCCAATTTTCTATTTTGCATATTGTTGTTATTTCTCTATTTTTGTTATGTGTTTGTGGTATTAAGGGGAGCACCCTTCATCAGGATCCTAGGAGGAGTTTTGACCACTGATGGTTCTTAAGGAAAGGACTTGGGGAATAGGGTCTAGAAGTGATCCTTTTGGTCAAATTGTAGAGGTGTGGGTCCAATATCTCTCTACACCAAGGTGCCATCATAAGGAGGCATTAGGCTAATATTCCATTGATCCCTACTGATAATAAGTGACCAAGGATTGGAGTGACTGGTTTCATTATTGATAAAAGTGTTTTATCTTATTGAGCTTCACTTTGTTTCGAGAATAGTTTAATATTCTCTACTTAATAGAGCCAACCACGTGAAGGTGGAAGCTCATAAGGCCCCTCCCCCCCTAACATCACTCTACATTCCCCGTTAACCTCTAACATTCATTCTTTCATCCATTAATAAAATATAACATTCGTTCATTCATTAACACATAGCATTCATTAACATTCATCAACATGCAACATTAATTACCTCTGTGACTAATCCATCAGTCAAACCTTGCGCACTCAATTCTCTTATGATGAACTACAACTAATTTAGAACCTGAATGGAGAATCTATAATTCAAGATTACTAAAGGAGTTGATGATTAGATATGCAAGATGATTAAATCAGTATTATGTTGTCATTGATGTCAACTAGCTTGACAGTACTTATCTTGTAAGTTACTATATCGACACATCTGAAGAAAGGTGAAAGAGATGAAGAACATAAATATCTACATGAGGAAGATTTATATGTTAGATGAGTATAAGGAATACATTGAGTAACTTGTTGATGAGTCTATGACTTGATGAAATTGATTGTATTATGTTGCATTCATCTATGATGAAGAATAGAGCTGAAAGACACAAAGCAGTGTTGTCGGTAAATAAAGCATTCTAGTATACACTGACGGAATGTAGTGTATACCAAGCGTAGTGTTAACCGAGCTTGTATTCACCGACACATTTCTTTGTTAACCGAGAAAAATAGAAAGGAATTAAATGATCAGTTTAGCTGATAAAGTGATGAGCTGTAAAGTGTATGAAATTGAGGTAACAGATAAGGTTTGTTATGAAGATCGACGAGTAACATAAATCAAAAGGATCTAATGGAGAAGATTGAAACATGTTACTAACACATTAGCTGAAGAAGCTTAAAGAGGAAAAATATATGAATATGATTAAGCGACAAAATCTAATGGAGGAAAAGAAAATGATTTACTTGTCTATCTAAGAGACATTGGTTTCATTGTTGAAACATCACTGGAAGAAGAAGATACTGCAGAATTATCACGTGAATAATTTTTCATGCATTCTGATCATACTGGTTAATAAGAACTAAGCTGCAAAACAATTACCAAGCTACAGAGAGTAATTACCAACGGACAGTAAGTTGATATATTATTGAATCTGAAGTGGTATATTGATTAGAAAGATTTGAATGAGTTGAACATTGATCTGTAAACTGCAATTAAAGTTGTTTCAAGGTAGATCATCTACTATTACATATTTAACCATTGCACATAGTCAAATCTCTTAACTGAGTGGACTATGAAAGTCTTTTTATGTTTCATTCATAGAGTGAACATTGTTATCCTGTTAACCCCAGAGTGACTACTGGTTGGATGATAACTTCTAGTCTAAAATCCTCTAACAAGGTCACACCTAACAGTGTGTTTATAACCTTTAACAGGGTTGGGTCTTCACCGACCTCACTTCAGAAGAGTGAACAATTTTGGGTTGCCGGTCCCAGGTGGTTTTTCCCTTCACAGGGTTTCCACATTAAATCTCTTGTGTTATGTGTTGATTGTGATATTTGTTTGTTATCATACTTTGCATATTACATGTTAGATTTGATTGGTAAATGTTATAAAGTTTTGACTAACAATCGGTAAAGACATAGATAGTGAAAGTATTTTATGTTTACCGAGTAGCATAAGTTGTAGATTTGTTTTGGATTATACATTTTGAATTGGGACACTAGATAACTGATTCACCCCCCCTCTCAGTTATTCTAACAATTGGTATCAAAATGTCAGTTGCTTAAAAAAGAGTTTTAAGGACTCCAGCAAAAAGGTCTCAAGATGTATAAGAGGGAAGTGCCAAAGCTGAACAAAGATAACTTCTCAGTATGGAAAAGCTGGATGAAATTCCACATATCTGGAATTGGGAATTCTGCACTAGAACTTATGGAGAATGGCTACATTGAATTGACACTAGGTCCCCTAACACTTAATCAACTAAAGGATAGGAATGAACACAATATCACTATGATGGAACTTGTTGATGTCTGTACCGATGCCGAATTTGAAGACATCAAGGATTGTGATACAACTAAGACTATGTGGGACAAGTTGACTCTAATATATAGTGGAGATGTGAATGTTAAGAGAGCCAGAGCAGAAAGTCTAAGAGGTTGATTTGATGATATGAAGATGAAAGAAGGTGATAACATTGTGCAATATAAAAATAGACTAAAAGAGGTAGTACATGCTATTAGAGCATCCAGTGGAGTTATTGACGATGAAACAGTGATAAGCAAGATTCTCAAAACTTTGTTGCCAGTTTATGCGATCAAGATCTCTGCAATTCATGAAACAAGAGCTACATCCAACCTTACTCTTGACACACTGATCGGTAAGCTTACAACCTTTGAATTGAATAATTTTGACAATAGTGTTGTACCTTCTATTGAATCCTCTTTCATGTCTTCTTTGAAGATTGGTAAGTCTAGTAGCAGGAATGATAAGAACAATGATAGTGATAGAAATACCGATGATGAGCTTGAAGCTCTTATGGCCAGAAGATTGCCCAAAGGTAAGGGAAGGTATAGAGGCAAGTTACCCTTGGCATGTTTTAATTGTAAAGAAGTTGGCCACATCACTTCTAGATGTCTGAATAAGAAAGATGATGATAGATCCAAAGACTGATCCGAAGGAAGCTATGGGAGAAGAGTCAACAGAGGTTACCAACACAACAACAGAGATAACAGAGATAGCTATGACAAAGGGAAAAATGTATGTTACATAGCTGAAGAATTTGAGTTTGAATTTGACACTGATGATGATGTAGAAGTAGTATTTGTTGCTATGAAAGATGATTCAGAGGAAGAAGAGAAACATGAAGAAACAACACTGGTCTCTAAAGCAAGCAAAAATGATACATGGATCATAGACAGTGGCTGTACACATGATATGACTAGTGATATAGAAAAATTTGATCTACTTGATGAATATGATGGAGGATCTATTAGAATGGGAAATGATGCACCTTGAATGGTAAGAGGTAAAGGTTCACTGATGATTAATGATAGAATAAAATGTGAAAATACATATTGGGTAGATGGACTGAACTATAATTTGTTAATTGTGGCACAATTGAATAACTCGGGCCACCGACTTGATTTTGAGAGCAGAAAGGTAAGAATCTATGATGATGGTGAAAGACTTGTCGGAACCGGTACACAATCCAGAGGTAATCTATTTTATCTTGATATTGATCAATCTTCTTGTTTATTAATGAAGGATGAAGATGCATGGTTGTGGCATAAGAGGTTATGTCATGTGAATTTGGATAACATGATCAAGATTAGTAAGAAGAAAAGAGTTAGAGGGTTGCCTAACTTGTCAAAACCAGATCATGCTATGTGTCATGAATGTCAGAAAGGTAAGATGACTAAGTCTAGTTTTAAGAGCAAAGACTACTCAAAAAAGAAGATACTTGAGTTGGTTCATACCAATCTATGTGGTGCTATGAGAACTCAGAGCTATTATGGTGATAGATACTTTATTCTTTTTGTTGATGACTATACTAGATTGATGACTGTTATGTTCTTGAAAGAGAAATCTGAAGCATTTAAGATGTTTAAGTGGTATAAGGAAAAGGTAGAAAAAGAAACTGGAAAAGAGTTAAAATGCTTAAGATCTAATAGAGGAGGTGAATTTATCTCTGATGAATTTACTAATTTTTGTAATGAGAATGGTATTAAGAGACATGTCTCTACATTGAGAACACCTCAGCGGAATGGGATTGCTGAAAGAAGGAACATGTCAATCATTGACTATGCTAGGACACTAATGATACAAAAGAATGTTGCTCAGACATATTGGAGGGAAGCTATCAGTATAGTTGTATATGTGCTTAACCGAGTACAACTGAAGAAGGACACCAACCAGACACCTTATGAGCTATGGTTTGGACACAAACCAACTGTAAGTTATTTCAGGATTTTTGGAAGCAAATGTTTTATTTTGAAAGATGAGAGAAATGAGAAATTTGATTCTAAAGGTGATGAAGGAATATTCTTAGGATATTCTACTAAGAGTAAAGCATACAAATGTCTGAATAAGGTTACAAATAAGATGGTTGAAAGTACTAATGTCTGTGTTGATGAGTTTGATGACATGAACATAGAAGAAAGAAAGGAACTGGAAGACTATGGTAGATTCACTTACATTGAACTTCCTAATTATCTACCGAAGTCGCAACCTGTGATAACCGGTCAACAGGAAAATAACCCCTAGGAATAGGAAAGGGAAACTGATGAACAAGATGGTGCTACCGAGAAAGCACATGAACCTGAATAGGATGAACAAGAAAGAAGAAACTGAGTACTGGCTAGTTTTTTCAGAAGACATCATCTTGAGACACAAATTATTGGAAACAGACAAGTTGGAATGCAGACAAGAAGCAAAACAAGATAAGGTACATGTTTAGTTTGTGAATTTGAACCAAAGAATGTGAAAGTTGCATTAGAGAATGAAGAATGGGTTAATGCAATGAAGGAGGAGATAGAACAAATAGAGAAAAACAAAACTTGGTCCTTAGTACCCCAACCTAAAGATACGAATGTTATCGGTTCTAAATGGATATTTAGAAACAAGCTGAATGAAAATGGTGAAGTGACAAGAAATAAAATGAGATTGGTATGCAAGGGATATGCACAGGAAGAAGGCATTAACTATGGTGAGAAATTTGCACATGTTGCTAGATTGGAAGGAGTTAGAATGCTACTTGCATATGCTACACACAAGAAATTTAAGTGTCATGCCCATATATTTCTGGACAAGAACTCAACTACCAAGAATAAGTTTCTCCTTTATTCAACTTGCTAATATGTAAATTTTGAGTTTAAGTTAAACCTTACTAATGTTTTCAAACACTTTCTACAACAACAAACACAAAACTACAAATATTTTTTTTTGAAGTTGCATTACAAACATGAACAGAAGTTATCAACATATATTACACATAAATCATTTTACACTCATACTCAAATGAGATACATCATTAGATTACATTACATAGTCAAATAACTTTAAATACAACAAATAGTTTCACTGCATATTTTTCTACAAAACAAACTAGGAAACACTTCATTGCTCTTTTCTTCAAGAGGGCTGCAACACTTAGGATTCCTGCAACTAAAAGCTTATCTCTACTCAGCCAAAAACCTGCATATAAAAAAAAAAAGAAAAGCAATCCATGGAATACTCTCCTCCCTACCATATGGCATCATGAGACCTCATAGGTCCTAGCCAACCCCCGAGCAAGGGGAGCCAAGCTAACTAGGGAACACACATGCAGCCCTCAAGTATTGCATATACAACACAAAACTTCATGAAACAACAACATACACGAGACACTACTATAACCATTTAACATGAAACCCCCTGTGAGAAAAATAGGGACAGCAAGTCATTCTTTCCTTCACACAAGGCTTTGCATCATAAATTTTACTTTTGTGGCCATTTACAAACCAGATCTACTAAGACCCACCTAACAAGGATGAAAATAAGAACTCCCATTAAAACAGCCATATAAAGGAAACTCTACAATAAAAACCTTCATTTACACATTTCATGTATGCACAACTCTCATACTATTTTTTTGAAAGCATTCATGTAAACAATAACAAGGAGTGGAGGAGTCACCAACCTAAATACCAAGGAATGAAAGTTGTGTGATGAGCTCTCCTTATAACCAGTCCCTTTTTCCCTCGATCCTCTTCCTTAGCTCTGCTCATCTCCAAAATTGGAGAGTGGGTGCTCCCTCTCTAAGTTTTTGGGGATCCCTCTCAAAAAGGCTCTCCTCACATTTCCCAATTCAAGGCATGGGTTCCCATTGGTTTTCCTTCCCCATTCTTAAATGATGTCTCCCAAAATGGTACCCAAGGAGGTGACTAGGGGATGGGGAGAAAGGTACTAGCCAATCAAAGGTAGATTGCTATCCCAAGGCAATCTTCCAAAAGTTGATTTTCGTCCATCTTGAGAAGCCAACTTTTGAAAGGACTATAAGGTCATAAATAAGGTGTCCTATAGTCAAAAATACCCCTTACCCAATGTTCTAACAAGGGGACTAGTCATTTTTGTGCTAAACACTACCCAATGTGTCCACATGAGTCTTCAAAACACCCTTCTAAGCTACCCTATAGATTTGACATGGATGTGACTCTTCCTTGGCTCTCTAATCAAGTGGCTCTTCTTGGGAAGGACAACTAGGTGACCCTTCAAGCTCCTCATGTGGCATGCCAACACATTACACTAGCACAAGTGAGAACATTTCACAACACACTTGACCTATCACATATAAATTCACAAGATATAAAGGGTGAAATAATTTAAAGTACACACACACACACTTTCACTTTACAAAATAAAACACAACCAAAATGAGCTCTTGTCTCCCTCTAGACATGAACTTGGTGTCATGGGAGACACAATACATGTTAGCTTGACTCCCCCTAAATTCCATGGTTTTATCCCTGCACACTCAAGATAATATCAGTAATTCCAAGAATATGTCATGTATATAATCTAATTAAAGCATCATATAAACCCATTTGTACATTTACAACAATTAAGTCTTCATACCACATCACCTCATTCACATATATAAACAACATTTCTCCAAATCCAAAATTGATCAAACAATATATATAGTAATTGAAAATATCTCCTAACCAAGTTTCATAACTCAATTCCACATAGTCCATATTCCTTTATATTCTCTAACTCTAAAGCATATCATAATTTTTATTTATTTAAATTACCTCAATTTATCTACATCAAGTTGCACATATCAATATAAGATCCAAGATCTTAGTTCTATATCATTTCATTTAGCTCATAACTATAAACAAGTAAAACATAACCCAAATAAGATGTAGTACCAATGCACTAGGGTCTTCCATCAAATCAGGTCAGAATGTATCATCTTGTAATAACATTATCTCAGTTTAACACATGGTACTCAATCTTTAGGTTCATATCCTAGAATACACAAATGCTATCTTAAAACAAGGTGGTCCTTAACCCATGATAAACATCGATCCTAAAAACATAATTACCTAATATGAAATCACCCCATAATACAATTTGTCTTGGATTCCTTCTTTTTAATTTTGAGTATGTTTCAAGAAGACAAGTCACGAAGATGGTTATCTCGAGGTTATTTCTAATCCATCTCATATTTAATTATAGATCCTTTTATGTCTTTAAAATCTACAACTTCACTAATCAAATAGGTTAATAGTGAGGACATGTCAAACTCAAAAAGTTTCTATACTTCCTTAAGCTTAACTTAGTCTTGGTTATGCTAATTTATTTCAACCATCGACACTATTGATTCAATAATCTCTATAGTTTAATTACCATAGATTGTCTTTTCTCTAAAATGTCTCAACCTATGCATGTTAAATTGACACATACTATTATCCATTAGGGGAATATTCCAATCCTCATAAGCTTCCTAATTATAATTTAGATAAATTTTCCAAGCATCCTAGAGTAACATTAATACTATCATGTAAGCACAAGTATACATCTTCATGTTCTAATACCACAATAGTTAACTAAAGGTAATATTACTTCAAAACTATGTCTTAAATTAACGTATTCCATGAATTCATTTGAAGATGAAATCTATTCTAATTTAAGTAGACGAAATACAATCAAGATATCTAATAACTTCGCATAATATCTATGGAAAGTTTTGCAAGAAATAACAATAGTGATTACTAGAGTGTTCTTACCAAGATGAGGGTAATGGAGGGGTCCTACATTAAGGTTTATCAAATGGATGTGAAGTCAGCATTTCTGAATGGTATACTTGAAGAAGAGGTCTACATAGAGCAACCTGAAGGATTTGTTGATCCAGACAACATAAACATGGTATGTAGATTACACAAAGCTTTATATGGTTTGAAGCAATCACTGAGAGCATGGTATGAAAGACTGCATACTTGTTAAGTATTGGATTTGTAAGAACTAGTGAAAACAACAATTTTTACATGAAAGGTGATACTGATGACACTATTATTATTGATGAAATTTTTGTTGATGATATTATTTTTGGAGGTCAAGATCATGTATGTAAATATTTTGTTTATGACATGAGGAATGACTTTGAAATGTCTATGTTCGGAGAGATTAAATTCTTTCTCAGATTACAAGTGATTCAGTAGAGTGATGGGATATTCATCACACAGTCCAAGTACATAAAGGAAGTCTTGAAGAGATTTGGCATGGAAGATGCTAAACCTATAGGAACATGAATGGCTACTGAAAGTAATTAACAAAGGAAGATGAAACTACAGAGGTAAACCAGACACTTTACCGATCCATGATTGGTAAACTAACGTATGTAGTTCACAGTAGACCAGATATAGCACATGTTGTGGGAATTGTTGCTAGATATTCTGCTAATCCTAGAGAATCACACATGATTGCTACCAAAAGGATCTTAAGATATCTGAAAAAGATAGAGGATTGTGGATTATGGTATCCTAAGGAAGGTAAGTTTGAGTTGAAGGTTTATACTGATGCTGATTGGGCTAGAAATATGGATGATAGAAAAAGTACCACCAGAGGAGCATTTTTCTTTGGTGAAAGACTTGTAACCTAGACAAGTAAAAAGCAAGCTTGTATTTCTCAGTCTACATCTAAAGCAGAGTATGTTGCTGCTGCTACTAATTGCTCAAACATTGCATATATCAGGCAAGTGTTGGAACGAATGAATGAGGTAATCGCTGACCCAGTGATTATATATTGTGACAACACAAGTGCTATTAATATGTCAAAGAATCTAGTGATGCACTCTAAGACAAAGCATATATCAATTAAGTATCACTACTTAAGAGAACAAGTGCAAGAGAAGTAAGTGAAGTTAGAGTTTGTTACATCTAAAGAACAACTTGCAGACATTTTTACAAAGCCTCTACTGAAGGACACATTTGAATATTTGAGGACTAGACTTGGGGTTCGTCCCCTATCTATCAGTCACTAATGTGATCTAGATGTTGCATCAACCTAATCTTATTAGATGATCACACATGTTGATGCAGCATAGTTCACACTTTGGATATTGTTCAAGGTTGTGATTAAGTTTGAAGAACTGCAATAGATTGGGATATCAGTATACTAAGATACAGAGGAAGTAATGGACAATAGAGAATTACTTAGCTACTACAAGAGCTGATTGTTTATTTGTTTCTTTGGCATTGTTGTCAAAGGGAGAGATAAATAATATGAAAAGGAAAAGGAGAGATATGCACCGATGAGAACTATCTAAGGGAGAGATAATCTGAAAGGAACCTGAGAACTGAAAAGGTTATATCTACAGAATGACAAAGCTGTATTTTATAATGTTGTTGAATAACATAGTGATTAAACATATTAAGCTAGGGAGAGCTTACACAACATTTGATTACAAAGTTGTAGAATACATGTTTGGTATGTGTATGGTACATTTCATATTACTTTAGTTTCCATCAATGCCAAAGGGAGAGATTGATGAACTACAACTGATTTAGAACCTAAATGGAGAATTTGTAATTCAAGATTACTAAAGGAGTTGATGATTAGATATGCAAGATGATTAAATCAGTATTATGTTGTCATTGATGTCAACTAGCTTGACAGTACTTATCTTGTAAGTTACTATATCGACACATCTAAAGAAAGGTGAAAGAGATGAACATAAATATCTACATGAGGAAGATGTATATGTCAGATGAGTATAAGGAATACATTGAGTAACTTATTGATGAGTCTATGACTTGATGAAATTGACTGTATTATGTTGCATTCATCTATGATGAAGAATAGAGCTGAAAGACACAAAGCAGTGTTGTCAGTAAATAAAGCATTCTAGTATAATACATCGATGGAATGTAGTGTATACTGATCATAGTGTTAATCGATCTTGTGTTCACCGACACATTTCTTTGTTAACCGAGAAAAATAGAAAGGAATTAAATGATCAGTTTAGCCGATAAAGTGATGAGCTGTAAAGTGTATGAAATTGAGGTAATAGATAAGGTTTGTTATGAAGATCAATGACTAACATAAATCAAAAGGATCTAATGGAGGAGATTGAAACATGTTACTGACACATCAGCTGAAGAAGCTTAAAGTGGCAAAATCTATGAATATGATTAAGCGGCAAAATCTGATGGAGGAAAAGAAAATGATTTACTCGTCTATATAAGAGACATTGGTTTCATTGTTGAAACATCGTCGGAAGAAGAAGATACTGTAGAATTATCACGTGAACAATTTTTCATGCATTTTGATCATACTGGTTAATAAGAACCGAGCTGCAGAACAATTACCGAGCTATAGAGAGTAATTACCGATGGATAGTAAATTGATATATTATTGAATATGAAGTGGTATATTGATCAGAAAGATTTGAATGAGCTGAACATTGATCTGTAAACTACAATTAAATTTGTTTCAAGGTAGATCATCTACTGTTACATATTTAACCATTGTACACAGTTAAATCTCTTAACCGAGTGGACTATGAAAGTCTTTTGATGTTTCATTCATAGAGTGAACATTGTTATCCTTTCAACCTCAGAGTGACTGTTGGTTGGATGATAACTTCTGGTCTAAAATCCTCTAACAAGGTCACACCTAACAGTGTGTTTGTAACCTTTAATAGGGTTGGGTCTTCACCGACCTCACTTCAGAAGAGTGAACAATTTTGGGTTGTCAGTCCTAGGTGGTTTTTCCCTTCACAGGGTTTCCACGTTAAATCTCTTGTGTTATGTGTTGATTGTGATATTTGTTTGTTATCATACTTTGCATATTACATGTTAGATTTGATTGGTAAATGTTATAAAGTTTTAAATGACAATCGATAAAGACACAAACAGTGAAAGTATTTTATGTTTACCGAGTAGAAAAAGTTGTAGATTTGTTTTGGATTGTACATTTTGAATTGGGACACTAGATAACTGATTCACCCCCCCTCTCAGTTATTCTAACATCTTAGTCGTTCAACCACGACTCTGTAGCCTTGCTAGAAGCCAATTATCATGTCATCTTCTATGTGAGGTCTATTGAACTCATAGCCCTATATTTTTTCTTGGTATCATGAATTTTTCTTGCATTGTTTCATCAAAACAAAATTGTTTGCAATTTATAAATATTTTGATATGATTTTTCATTTACTAATACTTACAACTCGTGTAGAAATTTTTGAATAATGAAGAGGGGAAACTCGTACTTCAACTTATTCTCTAATTTTTTCCTATACTGGCCCCTCAGATACTTCATAAAGATTACCCATGAGTATTTACCGCTACACACATACTATTTATTGTTGCCCTGAATCCACATAAAAGATAAAAGACTATACTCACTGCCTCATGAAGTATTTATTATTCTAACCAGTTTGTTCCATTTTCTATTGATTATTGTCATAGCTTGTGGGACACTTATACCCATGCAAGAATAGTTGCAATTTTTTTGAGCATAAATGATTGCATGGGTAAAGCGTCCCACAATATATGAGAATATTGTGCTCTCAAATGTTGAAGGTATGCGACAATCTTGTAATGACAGTCCAGATTTTTTAACATTCAAGAGTAAGATAGGAAGTTGCATTATAGAACTAATACAAGATGATAAGTGATTGTACGAATAATATTCATCCAAATGATCACTTTATAAAACAACAAGAAGTTTCAATTAAAATCATGCCAAGATCAAGCAATAACAATGTATTCAAAAGTGCATATTTGTCAAAGGATATATGACTATTATGAAAAGAATATATGGCTACATGAAGTAGAGGACATTTCTTTGGTTCAAGAAGCAGAATGTCTAAAGTCATGAACCTTGAAGAGTGAAGAGGAAATTATCAAAGGAACTATTTAAGGGATAAACTTGTTCAAATTTGAAATCTTGTAGTTATCAAAGAAAAGGAAAAAGGTTCAGTATGTTGTTTATAAAAAATAAAAGGGGCATGAGATCAGAATGCATGAAACCTTTTTGTTCATTGAATCAGCATTCATAAATGTCATGATCAGATGTAAAAGCATCAACTAAATAATCATAGCATCATTGTATGCATGATCATCCAATCAGGATTCAAAGATAACCTATCTTGTAGCAAGAAATGGAGTTGAAAGGCATCCATGGTGAATTAGCATGATAATAAACATGGTAGCTACTGTTAAGACAAAATCAAGCTACAAAAAATGAAACAGTAAACAATGCTCATTCATGAGCAACTAAAAATGGTATTAAGGACAGGGATATTTAACTATTGCAAAGACATTGATTTCATCCTCATTTTCATAGATCAAAGTGTAGATCAATAGTAGCATGCCACAATGATATATGAAGATAATCAAAATAGTTACACCAATAATACACAAATCAATGTAGCAAAGTGACTTGTTTTAGCACATGTGCAATGTGATCAGGCATTAATCATTTGCACAGGACCAGCCATAAATACATATGCAAAAATTCATAGATCATAGTTATGGAGTAGTCAGATAAATAAATATAGGGCATTGCTTTCAATAAACATTATCATGTATTTATTCAAAAGAAAATGCAATACAGAATCAACATAATCAAAAGAAATACAAGCATATATTTATACAAGAACAATGGTTCATCATTGTTACAATAGATTTTTTCTATCATCATGAACTACACCCTCTATGAATTAAGGGACATGGATTTCTACCAGAAGGTATCTTTCCTAGAAAGATCTGAGTCTAAAATTATATTGGTGCAGGGGCACCTAGGAGGAAAAATAACAACATGAAGACACCAAGGAGTCATCAAGATGGCATGAAAAATTTGAAGATAAACAAGATCAAATATGAGGTCTTGAAGCCCATTATGGCATTTGGGGGCCATAAATGTGATAAAATTGTAATATGTCCTGATAAGGACCTTAGGACTAAAATCATGAATGTAATACAAGTTTAAGGTATAGAGAGTCCAGAAGATGTTGGGAAATTTAAATAAGATATTTAAAATGCTTAGGTGGTAGTAGTTTTGTATTTAAAGAAGAATTAAGCCATTTTGTTAAATTTGAAAATTTAAATATTCAATGTCATGGCTAACTGGTCATTTGGAGGGAACTTAGTTTTCCTTTGTTTTAATCCTTAAACAAACATTGTAACCAATCCAAATTAGCTGAGTTAATTGGTAGAAGGTGTATAAGGATGCATTTGATCTTTGTACGACATATAGAAGCCTATTGTACGGACTGAGACTCGAGAAATCTATAAAATAAAGTAATTCTACAAATTTTATGATTTCTTTACTTTTGTAAGATTACATACTAATTTTTTAATGTTTCTAATACTTTTGTGAGACTTCTAAATCACCTTTGAATGTATTGAAGACCAGTTGTGATTCAGTTTTAGATATTTGGTGCTGGCAGTCTTTATATTTCTCTAGTTTTTTTTAATAATAGTTGGTTGTTTGAAGGGAACATGGTCATTCCATGAATTCCAACCATTGATCCTCATGGAATGACCTCTACTAGCATGTATCATACTTTTCTAACATAATAATGTGTAGATAAAGTGACTGAAGTAGGTGATCATCGTGACAGGGTTTAAGAATTTGATGAAAATTGCTTGGATAGGAGTAGCAATGGGAGATCTAGCTTAATAAGGGGTATGTTTTATGTTTGTAAGTGTCTAGACATGTCATTTTAAAGGTGAATCCAACATTTTTTGGGTGGATAAGTGATTGGAGGGTAGACATTGAAGAAGCCCTATATTTAAGGGTTGTTTGGAGAAAAATTGGGGCTTTTGTGTTTGCAGATACCATAGGGTCTAATTGGGTTGATAATATTTCATTTGGATTCAGTTGTGAAGATTGATAAAAGTCTTAAAGTCAAGGGTTAAGTCTGTCATATAGTTTCTTTGTAAAATGAGCATCTTTTAGGCTTGCAAACAGGGTATAGTGTGGACTTTGGTTAGTTTGAGCCAAAGTAACTTATGGAGATCTTCTGATATGTTGAAGAGTGGGATAAAGGTTACATTTAAGACCCTACTATATAGGTCCAACCATGTGAAAGTGGAATCTCATTTGGCCCCACCCCCCCTAACATCACTCTAAATTCCTCGTTAACATCTAACATTCATCCATTCTTTCATCCATTAATAAAATGTAACATTCATTAATTATCACATGATAACATTCATTAACACATAAGATTCATTAACATGAAATATTCATCAATATTCATTAACACATTATATAATTTATGAACATTCAATAGCAGATAATTAAATTCATTGACACATAAAAGTCAATCATTATCAATTAAGGTGCATAGATGACAATCATTTCTTTTTTTTCTTTAATTTTCTAAAATTTAAGAAATTGTTACAAGGAGCATTGGTGTCATCATGCTCATTTCCCCTCTCATCAGTTCTTCTAACCTCTGCTCATGATCTCAATGCATGCCTAGTTCTTTGTTGATGCAAAGGGGGGTCCTCTGCAATAACAAATAAAAGGGTTAAATAAAAAAAATTAATTATAATTTTTTACAAGTATTTCAGTACTTTAAAGAACATAATTGTGGTTCTCTTTACCTGATCTAGTCACATCATCAACTTCCAGATCATTTTGTCTGGCCTCAACCTCAACGTTCTCATGAACACTAGCCTCTACATCCTCTAGAGTTGCAATACAAAATGTCACATTAATCCAAACACCTATTGTAATTAAATTTGTATTACTACACCAATCAATTTAATATGTTTACTTGTATTAATAATTACATATAAAAATTTGAATAGAAAATGTATACCTCTATCACTATGATGTGCATCCGAACCAGCTTCATAATGCGCAAGTGGTGTACCAGAATCGACAGGCTGCATTCCAATTTCATACGCATAGTTATCATTATTTGCTTACTTAAAATAAATATACTCACTTTATGTTGGAACTTAACATCAAATAAACTAATTGGTAAATTATTCAATTTGAAAAAAACATCATTTAGCTTATTTACCACGATGGATCCATCTATAGAACCTTGCGCACTTATTTCTCATATCCATTCAACCACGGCTCTATAGCCTCATTGGAAGCCAATTCTCTTGTCCTCTTCTGAGAGACTTCTATTAAACTTCATGCCATGCATTTTTGCTTGGTATCATGAAATTTTCTTGCATTGTTTCATCAAAACAAAATTGATTGCAAATTATAAATATTTACATATGATTTTTCATTTACTAATACTTACAACTTGTGTGGAAAGTTTCAAATAACCACTAGAGTCGAGCTTGTGTTGCCTGTGCTTTTCTAGTCTTGCCTTTGTTGCCTTTGATATGTCAGGCAATCTATGAAAAGTTTGAAATATGTTAAATCATATAAATATAAAGAGTATTTAGAACATAATTACATTCTTAACAGTATCACATACCTTCTTCTATTTTCTGTTGGTGTATTTCCTTTTTTTATTTCACTTCTCTCCTTCACATCCAAAATAAGATTTTGCCACTCTAAATCAAGAATGTAGGAGGGATGCTCGTACTTTGGGTTGTTTGATAATGTACTCTTGTACTAGTCCCTAATATACTTCAAACATAACTTGACTTTCTCAAGGAGCTTATTTTTCTCAAAAGCACAAGGTCCAAATAAGCTTTTCACTCTCTACAAGAGCATCCTTTAACTTTTTATCTTGGACATTCCACCTTTTAAGAAAAAAAACAATGTTAGATTCATAAATGAAGTGAAGTTATCTTTAATATAGTTCAATAAATAGATGAAAGTAAAACTATTCTAGAAATGATATGTAATCAAAATAGTGGATTGGGGGTTTAGTTTGGATATGATGTTCCACCATGTACAGAGGGTGGGCCCAAATATCTGCAAACACTCGTCATTAAGTTTATCATAAAAAACTTCATTCCTTGCAAAATAATCATGGCATCATTAGTTGAAGGATATAATAGGATAAAATAAGAATACAATAGATGGAAGCTTCTCATATTGAATGCAACGTGTAATTAAAATAAGATTTTATTGTAAAAGAAAGGACCAATCTTTAAAGTGCCTAGGATCTTGGCTACTTTCAAGGTAACTCCTTCTTCATCGCTCACAATCAATACACAATCCTTCACCATTCTCATACTCAGAATACGGGTATATCCAGGAAATTCCTCATCATGTGCGACATCTCTTGTTGCATAAATTGAATCCATTATGAAATGCCCCCAAGAAAGAATACTTCAAGTGAAATAAACACATAAAAAAATGAGAGAGAAAAAGAGGGATCTACGTACCAGTAGGTGGTGTAGTAGCGTTTGTGGCCATGCTATGTGTTTCTGACATTGTAGTCGGTAGTACATCTGGAGTTCTCCTCATCTGAGGTGGCATTACCATAGGATCATTCATAGGTGCTAAAGAATAAGATCTTTAGAGCATAATAAAAGCATGGAATAACATGGAAAAGATTGTTAGAGCGTCAAAAAAAGATAGTTGAACATGCAATCTACCTGAACCACCTGCAGTACCCTCATCATGGCCACAAGGATCAAAATTACACAAAAAATATATATATAAACAACACATCCACTTTTTAGTTAATGACATAAAAGCGTATCACATAAAAACTATTATTGAACTTTTGTTATAATTAAAAATTACATTAATACTTACTTTTAAATTTTCATCTCAGTGCATCAATTCAGTCGCTCTCTTTTGTGACACAGGATTTAGAGGGTATATTGTTGACAATTGAAACATTTATTTTCCAATTCTTCGAAGGCACTTTTGAATTACACTGGTTGGGTCATCACAAGTTGCAAAATCAACAAAATCTAGGTCCTTGTCAAAGGAGTCCTCCTGAGGGACTGCATGTTCCTTTCCCTTTCTCTGATCACCACCTGTCTGTGACAACAATATTACTAGCACTATTAAAATTACTCCAAAACAATGATGAAAAGAACATAATAAAAAACACTTTAACTTTTTTCTTCTATCTAATTTGTACAATAACAATGAGGTTTACCTGTTGGGAAGAAGAAGTGCCTAGAGGATCATCATGGTCCCTTCTATGTGGCTACTCCATATTGTGGCCCTGTGTTATTATTTAAAGTTAACCAATAATTAATAAAATAGTTTAATTAATTATAGAAAAGATTGATTATTGGACTAGGGATGTGAAAGGCATTAGAAAGGACTAGATTAATAAATTTCAAACCTGCACCCATTAGAAATCACTCTCAAATATAATTTAGTATTTTTTATTAAAAAAACAATTGTATTCCTTGACATACAACCAAATGGTATGGACCTCGAAATAATGCTTAGCTAAATCATCACAAAAATGGAACCTTAATAATATTCACCATTTCAATTGAATCCATACTAAAATAAGATTTGACTATTACATTTAGTAAACCATCTCTTCTTGATTCCCAAACTCCAAAGCTTGTTCTAAGAATGAATGCATAAATAACAACATCAAGATAATTGTACGAAACATAGTATACACTAACTATTCATTTTTGTTTCCAAATAATTTCAAGGTAAGACATTCATTTGTGGGATTCAAGCTGTGATCAGCTTATACTATTTTTTTGATAGAGAATCAAAGGTAGACAATATATCTTATTAATTTGTCAAAAAAATGCAATATTTGTTTTGTGTGAGCACTACTAGGAAAGACCCAAGTAAAGAAAACGTCTAGTCTTGCACATAAAAATTTATATATATTAAAATAAAAAAAAATATGACTAACACAAATTGGAGATTCAAGATCCATTTCATGATTTCATACAAATTCAATCTAGTAAACATTTCTAAAAGTTCCTAACATCAACTCCTATAATCCATTAATACATGTTATTGCCCATATGATTTCATTAGATACAATAATAGGAAACCTCTGGTATAATAATGAGAGCATATGGATCACTTTATAACAATCCCCTTAGTAACATAATGACATTAGAATTACATCAAAACCCCATCTACTCCTACCAAGTATTCTTAGAAATGCTACAAATTAATTAACCAACATCTTCATATTACTAACTATAACATAAATCACATTATATGTAAAATAGATAATCTAAGATCATTCTACCTTGTTATCATTAAAGGGATACTATTACCATGAAATTGAATAAATTGAAACTTACAAAACCTACAACAACATTTTTAGTATCATGTGGAATTTGAATTGACTTCAGACGGGAAAATGGGTGTGAGTGGGAAAGGAGTGGAAGTTGGAGAGGGAGGGGAAGAAGATGATGATGGAGATGAGGTGGATGGTGAGGAGTCTCTCTAGATGTGGCTGGTTTTGGAGGGCTTGTTTGTAATAGTTTCTTTGGATGAATTTCCTCTCCTAGAAGGATTAGATTCAACATTATAAAAAGAACTCAAATATAAAAATGTTAGCAAAAAAAATTAATTATTTAATGGTGCATAGTACGTACCACCCCATGATAGTGGAATTATTTGTATCTATGTGATTCAAATTTTAATCTATAAGAAGCTCTTCCCCTGCACGTATTGATTTTATCGCACATACAAATACACAATTTCCCTCATGTGCCTCAATTATGCAATTGGGTTTCTTAATAGTTGACATAGGTCATGTACTATTTATAAAACCTACAATATTCCTTGATTCTTTTGGCCTTCTATCAATGTATATAGCCACTCTTTTACTTTGTTCATTGTCTTTTTGTTGTATATAATTTGTCGAGAGTGCATACTATAGACACGCAAAAATGGACAAGTGCTTTTAAATTGCAAAAATCAATAAAATGGCTCAAAATCATCAAAATGCACTAATTCAATCAAAAAGGGATCAAATCAATTAAAATGGACATAATTAAATAAAGTTGGACAAAATCAATTAAAGCAAAGGAAAAATTAAATAATGAGGTTAAATAATTAAATCAAAGCTTAAAGGGGTGAAAAACACTACATAATTGATCTTAACCAATTAATTGTATAGTTGTTTAAATCAAAAATCAAAATGAACCTATTATCTTTACATGGCTAAATTTAATTAATTATTTGAATTTAATAATTCCTAATATCTTTCAACAAAGTTGAGCAACCAATGAAAATTGAGGACAAAAAGACACAAATCACTCAAAAAGGATGAATCTCAATCACTCATTCTAAAGTTTCAATCTCAACCACTCAATCTTGTCCTTTTGTCCAAAGCTTTGAGACAAACATTTAAATTGTCCCCCCATTTATGAACAAAGAAAATTATTTGACTCAACCAAAGGTTAATCATGATTACTTCACCCCCTACCCTTGGGAATTTAATATAAATATGAGGCATTTTGAGAGCAATTGAATATCTTAGAAATTCATTTGCAAAGCATTGTTACTATAGGCAATTGAAGAGCATTCTAAGAGCAATTAAGAGCATTTAGAGAATTTGCATTATACTTTTGTCAATTTGAGCTAGAATCATCATCATAGAAGCATTGTAGAAGCATAGAACAACATACATTCTTGTTTTAGAAGTGTCACTAGTGAAGATTTGAGCTGAGAGCTTCACTTACCACCTCTTTCTAGAGAGCCATGAGATGCTATAAATCTTAGTTTCATTTTTAAATAGATTTGCATTGTATTTACTTTAGAATTGTTTCTAATTAGATCTTAATTTCATGAAGGTGATTATTTTCATCACACAAATGACACCCACCGTGGGGCCCTAGGGCTCATTTTATCATTTTGGTCATATATTGCATGCTTGTATTATCACTTTTTCATGAATATTTTGCAGGAAACAGGTGAAGTCACGCATATAGAAGATTCACTAATGCTTATAGTCATTTTGATGATGCTTATGATCTCTGTTCTGACACTTACTAGCTGATAACTAATGCCTGTGAGATAAATAGTTCAGCCTTTGCGCATAAAGTCACGCTTGTGACTCAGGAAGTATCACTTATCTACAATCTGTTATCACCTATCATCAGCCTTTGCTCTGCAATTTACAGCAATAGTCATGCTTACAATTTTCTTATTCATGCTTACTGTTGTCAAATTGTCGCTTAAGATCAATCATTTTCCGCAATTTTGAATACTGCTTACTCTTAGCAATAAACTGTTTACGTGTACCAGCATTTAAATGATGTGTACCAACATTTAAATGATGCATACTAGCATTTAAATGATGCCTACCAGCATTTAAATGACACGTACTAACTTTTAAATGATGCGTACTAACTTTTAAGTGTCACTTGCTATTATTAAAGTTACGCCTGTTGACAATTTATTCACACCTATTAGCTGGACAATGTCGCCTGCTGCCTGTTGCCTTTATTTATTGTTGAATCAATTAAATCATTTGTCTAACTCTCTGTTTACATGATTTGACAGTAAAGGAGCAATCACAGGAAGGTACAGAAGCTGGACAGTAGATTTAATCAAGAAGGAAAGGCGTTAGCAAAGAAGATTAAGAAGGAAAACATTGCGCACATCAAGGTTGTTCTTGAGACTACACAAGAGGAGGACAATCAGGTATTTCAAAACTATCTTGTAATTTTTGAAGCATATAAATCAAATTTTGTCTCTTTAAATTGGATTTTTAGTCCTTAGATCAAGTTTTCCTTTGAAGATTTGCAAATAAGTTCTCTAAAATTCATACACAATTGTTACTTCATCAATTTTCAATTTTGGTTTCCCCTCATTTGGAATGGCTGTGTTGGACTAACTTGTTGGAGGAGGGAGCGGGAACGATCACCACTAGGTGAGTAAAAGCAAGATAAAAGGCAAAAATCACAAAAAAGCGCCTAGCCATTGCTAGCTACAAAGGAAAAGGTATTCATCTAATCAAGCTTTCACTTGCTTAAATTGTGGCATTCATTGAATCTAGGTTAATTAAAATAAGGAATTTGACCAAACACCTCAATTATAAGAATCTCTTTGTTAGGAGATTGAAAAAGAACATTGTTACTTGAGTGTTTGATAAACTAAGAGAAAGTTAGGGATATGCTCTTCACCTTTTAGGTGAACCAAATTCCCAAAAGCTTACTCTTAATTTCATTTCCTTTCTTTATATGAACATGCTAGTTAAAATAGAGTAATAAAGGGCCTACCTCCTGAGATTTTCCTTACGAGGATGGTGAGAGAGAATGACCCAAGTGGGAGACAACCACCTTTTCCGCAGTAACATCCAACCCACTATAATAAAAATACACTTTTTCTTAAAAGGAAAGTGGCTAGATTGTGTACAAGTCTCTTCACTTCCTCTAGTAGTCCTGACGGATTGCACAAAATCATACCTTGGTGCGTGTGGGAAGCCCGCAAGTGGGTATAAGAACTTGGCATAGTTTAGAACGGATTTGTTCAATAAAACCTAATAAGTAGCAAGACCACCTTTTAGAGCCAAAATGTTAAGAGCCAAATTTGACTTTAAGTAGGCTTCTTGGAATTCTTTCATGTGTTATACTTGTGAAAACGATCGAGAATATACACTTTAGTGTGTTTTAGGGACACGGTTAAAAATTGATGTGTGTGTTGCGATTGTGTTCTATTTTCAAACAAGAAAATTTCATAAGACCTAATCTTAAACATTTAAAAATTCAAAATTTTACAAACTGGTCAGCAAAGTGTTGCCTGCGCACAAAACAATACCGCCTATCAAAGGCAAAGTCATGCTTGTGACTTTTATGAAAACGCATATCAACAGGGAAGTCACGCCTAGAATATATTAAATTACACCTGTTAAAATTGGAAAATCGCTTATCAATAGCAAAGTGTCACCTGCATCCCTGCACTGTGTCGCCTAACAATATACCAGTTCACACGTACGAAAAATCCAGTCACACCTACACTCAGGTCAGTGATGCCCAGAAATCTAAAAGGGCAAACAGAGAGTATTTGCAAAGAGGGTCAAAAAAAATTTATCATATATTTGAACACCCTTTTTCGTGTTCTTATTGCTCCAACCTTCAGCCCACTCAAAAATCATGTTCTACACAATTTTTGTAAATTTTACAAAGGATTTGACCATGGGAAATATTGACTCTTATTCTCCAAGGTTCATGCTTGCTTTTACTAGATCCTACTACATCAAGCAAACCTTGCAAGCAGATGGGACTTATTTGAGTCAAGAGCTCCCTTACCCTGGTGATGATTCTACCACTCCAAGAGTACCCCAAAAATCACCCGAACAAGAAGTAGAAGACAACATGATGTACTATGGTGGCTTGGGTAATAAAAGAAATAGTGGCATTGACCCGAACAATCAAGGTGATGAAAATAATGGGGGCATTGATACGAATAATCAAGGCAATACCAATAATGGAGGGGCGGATCAAAACACTCAAGGAATTGATACCACTCACCAAAGAACTAATACATAACCAACCGTCGATGATGCCATCGAGGACAAGGTTGATGAAGCCATTCAATGCCCCTATTTCTTAAGACTCATGGAAAAAGAAATGGCAAGAGATAAAGTGGAGTATTTTATGGACCTAGCTCGAACAAGCCTTAAGATTCCATGAGATTATGATGTGAATCAACTTAGACCACCCAAAGTTGAAGAAAGTGCCCTTGATATCATGAACAAATAGTTCAAAATATTTCAAATGCAACTGGATACAATCAAGCAAAGTGGGGATCCCAAACCCTTTTCTATCAAAGCTATGCATCTGTTCCCGTTTGATAAAAGTATAGTAATGGCACCATTCCTGATCAATGTAGTGTTTCCCAAATATGACAAGTATGAAGGAACGTCGGATCCAAAGATCACTTACGTGAGTTTCGTGCATTGAGCTTAGAGTTCATGCATGATACCACCTATTTAATGAGACTATTCCCAAGAAGCTTAGGAGGCATGGCTATGGAGTGGTTTTCTAAGTTACCCTCCGGCATAAAAACATTTGAAGAACTAGCTTCAAAATTTGTGGCCCATTACTCATACAACATCAAGCATGAGGTCATGATGATAACATTATGTAATACTAAACAAAAGGATGGAGAAGCATTCCTCACTTTCTTACAAAGGTGGAGGACAGTATTTGCTAGGTATCCTACGAGTGTGCTCGAAAAGGAGAAAATGGATATATTCATTAATAGTTTGAGCAACGAGATGAACTACCATTGAGAATGCAATGTCCCAAGACATTTAAAGACCTCATAGAGAATGGAGTAACAATAGAAGAAGTGTTGGTTAAGAGTGGAGAATTGAAATTGTATAAAGATAACAAGAACAACTCTAACAATAATAACTCCAACAATGGCAGCAATCAGAATAAGAATTGGTTCAATAGCAATAATCGGTATAAAAACAATAATAAGGGAATAGTCAATGATAGGGTCATTGATTCTAGCAACTTGAAGGTGACTCCTTTTTCTCTTACAAGAACATCTAATCAGGTGAATAATGCAAACTAGACCTCCAATTCACCTTCCAACAACAATGCTAATAGTGGCAACCAAGGAAATAATCAAAGGAGTAATAAATTTGATAAATTCTTGGTGCCAACTCCTCAAAGGAACTTCACACCCTTGGGTGAACCCCTCAAAAAGGCACTAAAAATGCTCATAGCTAACAACATAATTAATCTACCTAGCATTCAGCCTTATGAGCCACACAACAATCCTAGCTAGTGGAGTGCAAATAACCATTGTGAGTACCATAGGATTCGAGGGCACATGAAAAATGAATGCTTGTAGCTAAAGAATGTAGTGTAAGACTTAATCGATAGTGGCATGATCACCATTGATGGACCTCAACGCAATGAAGACCATACGGCTTTCAAACAACCCTTCTATAAACATGACAAAGGGGAGTCATCCAATGGCAAGAAGCAAAGAAGCAATAACATTAACTTTGCACCACCTTATGATAACATTGTGAATGCTATAATAATTAAAGAACAGCCCCAAAAAGAGACATCCAATGTTATCACTAGGGGGAAGACTTCAAGGTTACCCTACAAGGGGTTGATCCTAAAACTATTAGCACTCCGCAGTCCAACATTGTGATGAAACAATCTTCTACAGTAGTGAAACCTTATAGCTTGGTAGATCAATTACAAAGAACTCCAGCACAAATCTACATCTTGGAGCTATTGAAGCTATCTCCTAACCATAAGGAAATTTTAGAGAAATCTCTAGTAGAGACGAATGTTCCTACTAACTTAGAAGAGGGGAAGTTTCAAAACATGGTAGGTCATCTCATTGCCCCTCATTGCTTGTCATTCTCCGACCAAGATGACATGTCTATTACTCATCCCCAAAACCTACCATTGCATATAGAGGTTTTGATTGAACGCCATAGAGTCAAAAGAGCTCTCATAGATGGGGGATTTGGCCTTAACATCTGCACGTTGAGTCTTGTCAAATCCCTAGGGTTACTAAGTCTTGCATTGACCCTACAAAAAGAATCACCATAAAGGCCTATGATGAAGCTGAAAGGGCCTCTAAAGGCATGATCCTATTGCCCATTCAAGTGGGACCTGTCAAAAAGGACACCAATTGCCAAGTATTGGACATGAAGTTAACTTATAATATTTTATTGGGGAGACCATGGATCCACAAGATGCAAGCAGTCCCATCCACGTACCACCAATGCATCAAATTTTCGTACATGGGTGAAGAAATTATAGTTGGAGGAGACTCAAATCCATTCCAATATTGCAATGCACTCAAACCCCTTCATGAGCTATTTATTCCACACAACCGAGAAGGAATCATCCAAAGAGCCACCATTGAAGATATCAAAATCGATGATCCCATGATAACATTAAGTGCTACTTCAAACCCTCCTCAAGCTAGCTCATCGACATCAACTAAGGGAAAGGAAAAAGTGAGCTATGAGGTTCCAATTCCAAATGAAGGTTCAGATCAAGCACCTAAATAAAAAATAGTACTTTACAAACCCACCAGAGAAGAAAATAATGAAGCTAAAAAGGATAACTACAAAAAATGAGTGAGATGATGGATGCATTTGAAAAATAGTATAAAATCAGTTCCAAAGGAGTAGGGGAATACTCAGTTTCTCTATTTGACTTGCCCACATCCCCAAGATCGCATGGAAAACCATCAAAAGAACACTTACCTCATAAGTATAACTCTTACTTCATAAGAGAAAGTGACAAAGTAGCATTAGAAAAGGAGGAGAATGAAGTCCTTCAATGGCTTTATCATGACAAAGATGATACCTCAAACACTCCCATAGAAAGAATCCAGCATATCAACATTCAAACTAATCAGTATGGGAAAGGATTTGAGATAATGCAGAAAATGGGATACAAGGGAAGAGGACCCTTAGGCTGAAGAAATAGAGGTTTATTAGAACCCATTGAACCTGCTTGGAGGGCAAAAGAAGAGAGATCCGGAGTAGGCTACCAATACAAAGGAGAAATCTCCAGCCCAATGCAAGACTCATATCCTCAAGTAAACATGTTGGAATCTGATGTAGATAGTGATGACTCCCGAGATTATGAGTGGGATACCTTATCCAATGAATCATGTCAGGATAAAGAATTAGTCACAATACATACTTATGCAAAGATCCTAAGGCAAGAAACTCAAGCCAATGAAGAGCCTAATATACAAGGTCTTAGCATAGGACAAGTACCTACTAATCTACCATGGATGGATACATTTTGGATGCCTTCAGAGGAGGGAAATTCAAACATTATTTTTAATCCTCTCGTGGTTTTTCCCACGCTATTTCCCATAGAAGTTGACGAGGACTCAAGTGAAGGGGATTTCGATCCTTCTTCCATGGACCATCTCGAGGAAGCTCGCGTCATATATAAATGATACAATGTACAAACCCTCAAATGAAGTCATGTCCATAAACCCAATTGATGACAACTTGCCTAATGAAACCTTATCATTGATAAATCGTCATCTTATTGATTGGGACCAAACCGAGCCAAGTGACTTGCTTCACTTTCCAAATGACCAAGCAAAAAATCAATACCTTAATGAGGTTGAACCCTCTTTCACCAATGAATTTGAAACAAACATGATGAGAACAGCAGGGGTCCAATCTCTTAGTCAAAAAAAAAAAATGAAAAAAAATAAAAAAATGAAAAGTTCTAGTGTTGAAAACCAATATGTGGCAGCACTAGAACCCAAAAAAGTAAAGATAAAAGATGTTTCCTATGGTGAAAACCCAACTGTGGCACCAAAAGTAGAGATATTGGATACCCTACCAAAGCAAGAGGAAGAAAGGTCACCTATTCTCATAGAGCTAACAGAAAAGGTCAACATTGGGATGGAAGCGGATCCAAAATTTATACACTTGGCAGCATCACTTACACCTCTAGAAAGAGAGGATTTCATCAATTTTTTCCAAGAACAAGAAGTGAACTTTGCATGGTCATATGCCGACATGCCCAGATTGGATCCTGACTTCATAATGCATCATTTGAATGTCAGACCATGGGTTAAGCCCATCAAGCAAAAGTTGAGCAAAATGCACCCACATATAGCTCTCTTAGTCAAGGTGGAGTTGGAAAAATTGTTGAAGGTTGGATTCATAAGAGTAATAGCCTATGCTAAATGGATATCTAACATTGTATCGGTCATGAAACATGACAAATCCATTCGAGTATGCATGGATTTTTGAGACTTGAATCTTGCATGTCCTAAGGATGATTTCCCACTTCCGAGCATTGATGCAATAGTTGACTTGATAGCGGGTCACTCCATGTACTCATTAATGGATGGTTTTAGTGGATATAATCAGATCAAAATTACACCCGAAGATCAAGAGAAGACAACCTTTACATGTCCCTGGGGTACTTTTTGTTGGAATGTCATGCCCTTCGGTCTTAAAAATGTCAGAGCCACATATCAAAGGGCAATGACAACCATCTTCCACAACATGATGCACACCTTTTTAGAGGATTATGTCGATGACATCTTGGCCAAGTCACACAAAAGAGAGGAACACCTACAAATTTTGAAAAAGATATTCATGTATTTGGAACAATTCAAGGTGAGACTAAACCCAAAGAAATGTGCCTTTGGTGTCCAATCCGGTAAATTGTTAGGCTATATAGTTTTAGCCAAAAGAATTGAAGTGGATCCGAAAAAAGAACAAGCAATAATGGATATGGAGATACCAAAGAACATAAGCCAAATGAGATCTCTCCAAGGCAAAATACAATCCATAAGAAGGTTCATTTCTCAATTGGCCGAAAAATGTCATTCATTCACAAGGTTGCTACACAAAGATACTATTTTCATGTGGGATGAAGAATGTGATCAAGCCTTCACATTATTGAAGACTTATCTAATAAATCCACCTATTTTAATGCCACCAATCAAGGGCAAACCATTGCTACTCTACATATCTGCTACCGAAAGATCTCTAGGAGTGCTTTTGGCACAAGAGGATGAACGAGGAAAGGAAAGGGAAATCTACTATTTAAGTAGGACATTGATCAAATATGAGCTTAACTACAAATTCATGGAAAGGGCTTGTCTAGCAGTTGTTTTTGCATCTCAAAAATTGAGACATTATATGTTGATGCACAAGGTAAAACTAATTGCCAAAATTGATCCTCTCAAGTATTTGCTAAGTAAAACTGCCTTAACAGGTAGGATAGAAAAATGGGTCATGATATTGAGTGAATTTGACATTAAATATGTCGATAGAAAAGCAATAAAAGGATAAGTGATAGCAGATCACTTAGCTGAAAACCCAATGACTTCTACACAAACTATTCAAGTGGAATTTCCAGATTCTGCCATTGTAAACATAGAAGCAAAAACATGGAAGTTATACTTTGACGGCTCGTATACACAAGGAGGTTCCGGGGCTGGCATACTATTGGTCACTCCTCAAGGGTACACCATTCCTAAGTCCTACAAGCTCTTGTTTCCATGTACAAATAATATAGCAGAATATGAGGCTCTAGTCATAGGCATCAAAATGGCTCTAGAATAGAACATCACCGAGCTACAAATATATGGAGATTCTCAACTCATCATCAATCAAGTCAATAATGAATACCACACTAAAGATGAAAAGCTAATACCATATAAGACTATGATTGATGGATGGAAGAAATACTTTGCCTTGATCACTTTTGAGCAGATTCCAAGAGAGAAAAATAGAGCAATTGATGCAATGGCCACCTTGGCTTCCTTGTTACAAAAACTAGATCAAAATGAGAAGTACGAGTTCTTGGGGGAAGAGTTGGTGAAATCGGCATTCAACCTTCTTGAAACCCAAATTGTTTCCCTAATTCATGGACATGACTCCCCTTGGTACAGCCCTATATATACATATCTCAAAGACCAAGTGCTACCTTTAGACCAATCCAGAGCCCAAAAATGAAACTTTATACGCCAATCAGCCCATTACATAATCTTGTCAGAAACATTGTATCGTAAGGGTCTTGATGGGACGTTACTTAGATGTCTAGGGGAAGAAGAGTCTAAGTTAGCTTTACATGAGGTTCATGAAGGCATTTACGGGTCACACTCAAGTGATTTAAACCTAGCCAAGAAGATCCTTCGCTTAGGGTAATTCTAGAAGACCTTAGAAAAGGATGCTTGTCACTTTGTCAGGATATGCAAAAAATGTCAATATCATGGTGACATGATACATGTACCAGCATAAGAATTGCACCCATTTGTTACACCATGGCCATTCTATCAATGGGGATTTGACTTGATTGGCGTCATATACCCACCTTCTTCAAATGGTCAAAAATACATCATAACCGCAATGGAGTATTTCACTAAGTGGGTAGAAGTGGTTCCTTTGATCACGGCCACGGGTAAATAGATTTCCATGTTCATCTTGAACCACATCATTTGCAGATATGGTATTCCTCATGCCATAATAAAAGATAATGGAAAGCAATTCAAAAACAAGGACGTGGATGAACTTTGTGCTACATTTCATATCACTCACCATTCTTCATCCATCTATTATCCTCAAGGGAATGGACAGGCATAAGCCACAAACAAGAACATTTTGAGAATCTTGAAGAGATCGATCAATAAATCGGGAAGAGATTGGCATGTGCAAATTAATCCAGCATTATGGGCCTATAGAACTAGCATTTGGACACCTATGGGAGCCATGCCATTTTCATTAGTCTATGGAGCCAAAGTAGTTCTACCATTAGAGGTTGAAATCCTATCTTTACGAGTGTCATTGCAAGGGTTGATCACAGATGAAGACTATAGAGTCGCTAGACTTCAACAATTGGAGTTGCTAGAAGAACACCAAACACAAGCTTATGAGCATTGAAAGTGTATCAAAATAGAATCTCAAGGAATTACAATAAGCATATCAAACTGAGAGTCTTCAGGTAGGAGACTTAGTGTTAAGAGAAAATCAAAAGAATCAAGATGACAGAGAAAAGAAAGGAAAATGGGAGGCTAATTGGCTTGGTCCATTCATTATTGTGTCTTCATTTGGAACGGGAACCTATAAGTTATTAGATTGTGAAGGAGAGGAACTCCAAGAACCTATCAACAACATTCATCTCAAAAGGTTCTACACATGAGGGAGATGAAAGAGTATAAAGAGTATCAGATGAGGAGCATCATATTTATTGTACATAGTCAAAGAGATCTTGAAAAATACAAAATAAAATTGAAAAAAAGAAAAATACAAAAAAATTGAAAAAAAAAAGAAAAAGTGCCTTGGTGAAAACCTAGCAATAGGCACCTTGGTAGAAAAAAAAGAGAAAAAGACCCAAAAGGTGAAAACTTGGTAAACAAGAGCCTTTTGTTCCCTTAAGTTTGTCTTCCTAGTCACATATGTCCATATTGCATTTCCAACGTCCCATTTGTAAAACTGTCATTACATCTGTCATTTGTACATAGTCATAATAAAGCTTTTCAATCGCATTGTTGCATTGCCTATCAGCCCTAAGTTTGTCGCATGATCACATTTATCACTTGGGGGCAGGAAAGGATTGGAAATTTGGTACCAAATGCATTCAATAAGTGCTACAATCAGTCACGTTAGAGAGAGATTTATCAGAGTTTCTGAAGAGTGGAAATTTATTGAACCCTTGATGGATATCAATGTTCAAACCCAAGTATTTGATCCTACAACTTGATCCTTGAGCCTTCATTGACTTTATTATTCGGGATTAAAAATTGAAAAAACACCTTAAAGATCAGAATGCTTGGAAATACTTTTTGAAAATCATGAAACATTGCAAAACACTTGAAGTTTTCTTTTGATAATCTTTACGAAATTGATTTTTATCACATCTTTTGAGCTAATTGATGATGTTTCGACTAGATTAGCCATGATAGAGACATGATATTTTTCTTTCCTTTGAATTGATTGTTTTGAGGAAGATTCATCAACTTATGAGAATTCATCTAATGACATGGTCATCAAAGAACCATCGAGGACTGTCCCATAAGAGGAAGGATTGACCTTTGCTTGTTTACACAAATAGATCCCTTGGCTATTTAGATCTTCCATATCTTAATACCAAAAATCCACTTGCAACATTGAATCCATTGACACTGGTATTCAAACTCCCATAGTTTGGTCATCCAACTAGTGAGGGTTGTACTTGGTTCAAAAAGAGATTACCAAAAAGTGATAAAAATTGGTATTCATATCATCATGATGTGGTCAATGATGATTGTACTTGCTTTTCGGTCCAAAAATGCTCAATGATGAAAATTTATCTCCATGGAATTTCTTTGCTAAAAGTTGGTGACACTTAGGTTCCATTGCATTGCATTATCATGTTAGATTAATTTCATTATCATGTTATAATTAATTGCATTTGTTTGTGGTTAATTTTCCAAGGACAAGGGGGTGCATTAATAATCTGGGTTAGTCAAAACATTAAAGAAATGAGGGGTTCAATCAAACATCTTTGTATCATCTTAAAATGGAAGCACTTCCATCTTGATAGGTTTAGCACCCTCTTTTAATACATTTATCATGATAGACATGCATTTAGGATGCATTTTGCACTCATCTTCCTCATTCTAGGTGAAATTAGGGTTAGGATCCTGAGGATTCTCCTTAATTCCCCTCTTTCATGGCTCTATTTTCTAGGTAGGATTTATAAATGGATCCTCCTGGCCTTCATCATGATAACTATAGGATTTTATGTCTATCCCTGACATTTTGTCCTGTTCTAGCATCAGTTCTAGGTTTCTGGACATCCCTGGGACCTCCTGACTTGATTCTGAGTCAACTTGGGACCAGGGTCAATGTTTAAGGTCGACCCTGACTAGGTCAAGGTCGAGCTCGACCCTGACTAGGTTTGACTAGGTCAGGGTCAACCTCGACTTTGACCCCTTTCTCCAAATTTTCAAGATCCTTAATTTTTGGGCTTCGGGCTTTCAAGAAATTTATTTTCCCACCTCCGGGTTCGCCATTTTGGGTTTTGGGATGGTAAATCCTTTAATTACATTTAATCTAGGTATATTTTCTAAAGGTGAGGACCTAATTGGGATTTAATTCTCCAAGGTGGCCCATCTAGAGGAGTGTGCCCTAGATCACTATAAAAGGAGGCCTTCCTCTCTCATTTTCACATCTCATCTCAAGCAATTGCAAGTTCTCAAGTGCAAGCAAGAATTCAAGAAAGGGAGGAATAGTGAAGGTGCAAGTTAGCAAGAGGAAGATATAGAAGATCAAGCCATTGTTGACATCAAGCATCTTTGTAGACTCATATTTGGAGCAAGAGAGATCCTTTCTTCCTTGATCCACCATTATTAACTTTCAAGCATTCAAGGATTCAATCATGGAGTAGCAATTACGAATTGTGATTTTGGTAGAAGTACTTTAGCCTTGGGGGCTTGGTATACTTTTCTATCTCATTCAAATCTATGCATTGATATTTCATACATATTCATGCTAGGGTTTTGATCTAGAGGATTAGATCTTGGCATTACACTTTCAATACATACACACACACATTCTATTTCAATCGGCTATTCGTGGAGGTGGAGACCACCAAAATGGGGGTTTGACTAAGGCAAACCCCTATATATCCACCCCAAAACTCCCCTTTTTAGATATCTACAGCTATTTTTTTGAGGATGAGAGGACAAATCTGAGTACCCTTTTTGCCGAACTTCTGGGATCCGCGAATAGAATTCGAATCAGACTTCAAATAAAAAATGTAGTATTTGACCTTTTATGAGGGTCAAACCCAAGCTAAGCTATTTTGGAGAAAGATTTGTGGGTTTTCGCCGTCTTGGCATTTCCAATCCAAGACAGGTTTCAGATTTTCTGAAAAGTGTACACAGACTTCAAAAAATAGGTATTTATGCATCAATTTCATGATGAGGTATGTATCTTAACCTAATTAATTTTCAAGTATTTTCAGATTTACTTATGCTATTCCAATTCCAAATTCAATTTCAAATGAATATGTGTTGAATGTTAGGTACATTACTATGTTTCCATTTTAATCCTATTCATTTTGGTGAACCCGTTTATGACAACTCTTTCTTTTATGGTGTTAGATTTAAATCTTGTATGTTTAGATTTCTTTCTTGCAAAAATACACAAAAAAATTGCAAAATTCCTTTAAAAATACAAAAATATTTACATTTTTCATGCTTTTAGTACTTTCTTTGTATTCAACATGTATGATTCTTGTTTTGAGTACTTTGATGATGCTTTTATTATACAAGAGGATAGAATCCCTAATGAGGTACATGGTAGTGAGGCTGAAAATGGTTTGAATATGGTCTCCATGGATCTTATTCCTATTTCATTCTCCTCCACAACCTCTCCAATTAACCTTTACCATAGGGTGTGTGCATGGTTACCTTCATGTCCCACTATTTGTAACATTGATAAACCTAAAATGATATATCCTACATCTTTGATGACGGTAAAAGGATGTCCTCGTATAACAATTAAGGGTAAACCTAGAGATCCTTTGGATTTCTTTGATAACATTGACTCTGTTTTGCATGCTTATCATACATGGAATAATCCTCAGCCTATTGTTCCAGTTTCTTTACCTCCTTCTCAACCTATGCTTCCTCAAGCACCTAGGTATCCATCTACCTTTAAGGAGTATAACTTAGTTGACCAATTACGTGCTACTCCTGCTAAGATATCTTTATGGGAATTACTTCAAACATCCCCGACATATCATGAGGCATTGCAAAAATCTCTATCTACTCTTCCTGCTTCACCTCCTAATCAAGAAAACATTCATTCTATTTTGGATTGTATGCATGCTATGCCTTCTGTACCTCCTATTGTAATTTCTAATAATGATTTACCATCCTTAGAGGTGCAGAATCAATATGATGCTCTTATGGTGGCTGTCTCGATTAATTAGAGTATCATTCAATGAACTTTAATTGATAATGGATCCGAACTTAATGTTTGTAGTATGGATATGCTCAAGGCAATTAAGGCTGATTTATCTACTATTCAACCTGATAATGTTCCTATATGTGGATTTGATAATATTGCAAAAAGAACTTTGGGAATTATTACCTTACTTGTTAAAGTAGGTCTAGTTATTCTAAATACTCCTATTCATGTTATGCCTGGACCTCTCAACTATAACCTTCTTTTAGGAAGACCATGGTTACATACTATGCATGCAGTTCCTTCTACTCTTCATCGCAAGGTTAGGTTCATCTATAACAACCTAATGTATACATTACATGCGGATTATGCTCTAAACCCTTGCTTAAATGTAGAATATGCTAAGAACTCTGAACCTATTCAACCTAATAAAGAGATTGAAAAACAATCGGAGAAACAACAATCTGAGATAAAACAACTTGAGATTCAACAACAAGAAGCTCCATCTTCTTCTTCATCTTTGACTGAGGATGATTGGGGGACATTGGATTTTAATCCTACCTTTATTGGAGAATATAAGGTCTCTGATTTAGAATTCATAACGCAACAAAATGAATTTGAGAAAAAAGTTTTTATTTCTTCTCCATTGTCTGAAGAATTAAAAATTAATTATGTTGTCGCTTCGATTAATGAAATGCTTGACACTATAAAGCTTGATTGTTATGACATTGTGACATATGCCGCTCCTTGGACTCCTTATGATATGACTAATCGATATGGCCCTGGTTATCATTTTCTTAAGAAATCAGGATTTAATGGGAAAGGATGTGGTAAATATGAACAAGGTATACAAGTACCTCTGGATAATGAAGTCTATGATCATACGTATGGATTAGGATTTAATCCTTATAAACAACCATCAACTTTTCCTCTTAATGTTAATCATATTTGTAGTGGACAGTTGAAATTGGTTAACCCATTGCTTATTGACCTTAATCAACAATCCTCTTTGGATATTTTTCCTAAGGATGAAGCCTTAATGGAATTTTTAGGGGTTTATGAGGATCTACCTAAATTTCATCACAAATGAGGAAAGCCTTATTGCTTAAAAATAGATGCTTATTTTGGAGAACATGATATTCTCCCTTTATCAATGGATTCTCTGATAAGAAGTGATTTGTTAATCACTAAGACTATTGATATTCAAGTGGATGAAAATGATTTTGAAAGGATGATAAAAATTGGGAAATGTTTGAATCAGGATGAATGTGATCAGTTGGCTTCCCTTTTGCTCGAATTTAAGGATATCTTTGCTTGGACATATTCTGATATGCCAGGTATTGATTCTAAAATTGTTACTCGTAACATTGTTTTAAAACCGAATATGAAATCGGTGAAACAAAAAATTCGAAAGATGAATCCACGAATTGCTTTGTTAGTCAAAGGTGAAATTGAAAAACTATTGGATTATGGATTTAGCTGTTCTATTGATTACTCATATTGGATTTCAAACATTGTGCCTGTGTCAAAAGGAGAAAATAAGATAAGGATGTGCACTAATTTTAGAGATTTCAATAAGGCATCTTTGAAAGATGATTTCCTGCTACCTAATATTGATATGATTGTGGATTCAATAGCAGGTCATGCTTTGTTATCTTTTATGGATGGTTTTTCGGGATATAATCAAATCTTTATCCCCCCTAAAGATCAATTTAAGACTCCATTATAACACCTTGGGGAATCTTTTGTTGGGTCATGATGCATTTTGGATTAAAAATGTGGGAGCAACTTATCAACGGGCTATGACTCTAATTTTTCATGATTACATTCATAAGATTCTTGAAGATTATGTGGATAACATCTTGGAAAAATCTATACAAAGAGAAGATCATGTTACTATTTTACGATAGATATTTGAAAGAATTAGAAGTTATAATATGAGATTGAATCCTAAGAAGTGTGTCTTTGGAGTTGATTCTGGTAAATTATTAGGATTTATAATCTCTAAGCGAGGCATAGAAGTAGATACTGAAAAGATTGACACTATTGTTAATATGCCTCCTAAGAATATTTCTTAGTTATGAAGTTTACAAGGAAACATACAAGCTATTCATTTCTTTATCTCTAATTTAGCCGACCAAACTATTCCTTTTACTTCCTTGCTTAGAAAGGATACCACTTTCTCTTGGAATGAGGAGTGTAAACAAACTTTTGAGCAATTTAAGGATTATCTTGCGAATCCTCCTATTTTGCAACCCGCAAATTTTGATAAACCATTTCAATTATACACTTCAGCGACTCCACGGGCTGTGAGTGCATTGTTAGCTCAAATTGATGATAATGGTAAAGAAAAACCCATGTATTACATTAGTCAGACTTTAATTGATTATGAAACATGATATACAGATTTAGAAAGACAATGTCTAGTTGTAGTTTATGCATGTCAGAAACTCAGGCATTATCTTATAAATGTTGAAGTTAATGTGATTGTCAAGTTTGATCCTTTGAAACATCTTTTCTCACAAACTGATCTTTCGGGTCGATTAGCAAAATGGGTTATGTTGCTCACCAAATTTGATCTTAATTTTATTTCTCATAAATCTATTAAGGGACAAGCATTGATAGATTATCTAGCTGAGGCTCCTAATCCTTGTCTAGATGAAAATTCTACTTCTATAGAATTTCCTGACGACAATATTCTAACTATTCAATAGGATGATATTTGGGAATTATATTTTGATGGGTCTAAGTGTAAAATAGGTTCTAGTGTGGGTATCATCTTGATTCCCCCTACAAAAAAACCCATCCCTTTATCATATAAATTAACCTTTCCTTGTACTAATAACATTGTGGATTATGAAGCCCTTATAGCTAGACTACGAGTAGCTTCATCCCTCAATATCCAACATTTACAAATATATGGTGATTCGCAACTGATAGTTGAACAAATTAAAGGAGGATATCAAACTAAAAATGCTAAAATGACACAATATAGAGATTTAGCTCTTGAAGTGCTTTCACAATTTTCCTCTTATACTATTCACACTTTACCTAGGAAGGATAATAGACATGCAGATGCCATGGCTAGTGTAGCTTCCTTGGTTTGTCTCCAAAACAATGCGGATAACTTTCAATTTACTATACAAACTCTTATATGCCCTACAATTTTTGAAAAGATCACCTCTAACTGTTTCAATTTGCATTCGGATGAATGCTATTCACATATTTTTCATTTTTTGAAGGATGGTACTTTTCCTGAATTAGCAACAAGGAACATGCATAATCGTATTCGAAAACTTGTAGCTAGGTACATCATTTTAGGAGTACGCTTTACAAATGCTCTTATGAAGGATTATTGTTAAGATGTCTTAATAGAACTGAAATTCCTATAGCTTTAGCAGAGGCTCATTTTGGTTCTTGTGGAGGACATTTTGGTGGAAAATCTCTGGTTAATAAATTGCTTCGAATGGGATATTATTGGCAAACAATGGAATAGGATTCTTTCATGTTTGTTAAGAAATGTCCTCAATGTCAACAACATAGTAATTTGATTCATGCTCCTGCTCATGAGCCTCGTAATCAATTTTCTCCATGGCCTTTCAGTGTTTGGGGCTTTGACCTTATTGGAAAAATCTCACCGACTTCTTCTCAGGGACATACCTACATTCTCACCGCTACGGATTATTTCATGAAATGGGTTGAGGTTGTTCCTCTTCGTTCAACAATGACAAATGTTATTTGTGATTTTATCCTTAATAATATCATAACAAGATTTGGTATCCCTTCGACGATAATTTCAGATAATGGAACATCTTTTAAAAATAAAGAAGTTGCAAAATTCTTGGAGAAATATAGGATTCAACATAGATTTTCAACTCCTTACTATCCTCAATCTAATGGACAAGCTAAAGCATCAAATAAAATTATTGAACAAATCTTGAGAAAAATAGTTAATAAACATGCCAAAGATTGGCATACTCAATTGACTTATGCTTTATGGGCCTATAGGACTAGTGTCCGTACCGACATGGGTACTTCTCCTTATAATCTTGTCTATGGTACTGATGCTATTATGCCTTTGGAACTAGAAATACCTTCATTACATATTTCATTTCATGGGATAATTGATAAAGATACTTTTCGTGAACAACGCTTACAAGAATTAGAAATGTTAGATGAACAACGAATACATGCATTAGAATATATCAAAGCTTATCGTAAATCTCTTCAGAAACAATACAATCATAAGGTAATTGAGAAAACATTTGCGATTGGTGATTTAGTTCTTTATGAGAATCAATGGAATGTGAATGCTTTATTGAGCAAAAAAGGAAAATTTAGCCCTAATTGGCTTGGACCTTTTGTTGTTATTCAAAACTTTGGTTCCGGTGCTTACAAACTTGCTAATATGGATGGTGTTTCTTTTAAGGAACCCATTAATATTATGCATCTTAAACGTTATTACCCTTAATCTCATTTGTTCCATGTGCATTTATGTGTTCCTTATAAAGATTTCTTTTATAGGTTATGCAGTTTTTGTAAAAATTACATATTGAATATGTTTATGAACTTTCTTTCTTTCTTTTCTTCTTTCTTTCTTTCTTTCTATTAAGTTTTATATTGATGAAAGAATAGTAATCAAACATATAACTAATCAGTAGAGAAAGTTTTTCATTCATCAAAATTTTAGTTTTTCAAAGTTTTGATACATATGAGGCCAATGGCCCTATCTATCACTATGATGTTCTGTTCGCCGGTGACTCCCAGATCTCTCCACCTTGTGGTAAGAAGATGAAGATTTGTGTGTCTCTGTATGGCTCCTCGATATGGTCATACCCTGTACACACTCATGAAGACTTTGTATCTCTTCCATCATCTTCTCCTCTCTTTCTCTGCACATCCTCAACTCTCGCTAGATACATACAAAGATGTCGACATGTCTATCGGGATCCTTGTGACCAATGGAAGACTCTTGCTCGTCGGTTGGTAGTTGATAGGATATAACGTTATCCTTGAGAACCTCAGATACAAAGCTCATCCACTCCGCTACACTAGTTGTAGATAGACAAACTTCTATCAATCTAGTATCCTATCTATGTCAAATCAAATCATATGTTCCAACAATTTTCAATAAAATTTATACCTGGGTCTCCCTCCTGGACATCACTAAAGTGCTTGGATGGTGGGGGCATGTAGTGACTACTCTCTCCATGCTTGCTATGTCTAGGCCTCGATGGTGGTGTCTCTGTGTGGGGCCGTGGGGGCCGTCGTGATCTCAATGGTGATGCATGTGTAAGAGGTATATTTGTACCTATATCACCAGCTGGGGGCATGTCCTCTATTCTCTCCTCTACTCTCTCCTCTTCCATGGGATCTCCCTTAGAGATATGCTTCTCATCTCCAATATCCTCATCCTCCTTAGTGGCTCCACTATACCGGTGTGTCCCCTTTGTAAAGCTTGGATCACCTATAGGATAATCCTCAGGAAAGATAGGATGGGTCCCCTCCAAACTCCAATACCTGATGTAATCTTGGCTCACACCTGCATAGGCTACATCTGATGGTACCTCTCTATCCTCTGTCTCCTCTGTATCACTATCCTCAATGTCTGCTATCAATGGTCGGTGTATGGTGCCGGGTCTCTGATAGTATCTCGTTGGATGCATATAGCGAGGTACTACCTTAGGGACTCCCTGTAAGAGGCCGAACTACCTCTTCACCCCATCATAATAGTAGGGCATCACTATATGACTCTAATGACCCTCTAGTAGCTTTTTCTACTGTGAATGTCTCATCTGGAATCGTGTATTAGGCCACTCTGTCATCTGGCAGTAGGGTCTCCATATCACATCGATGTTGGCAATGTGGTCTAGATGTACTCTCCAATAAAGCATATCCCCAAACTACCAAATATCCCTCAAAGGATATGCAAAAGCTCTCACTGTCCTCACATCTACCATCACTGACACTCCCTATGGATGTGTACATGTGAAATGCTCAAAGATCCATATCTGTAGTACTGTGCATTTCGATAGGCTCTCTCGTTGATACCTCACTAACTAACTCAGCTCATGGTATAGCTGAGCTAGCATGCTGCGACCCCATGAGAATATAGTCCTCTCTCTCCATCTTCTATATGAGATGTGTCAGAGGTGAACAAAATATGGTACCCTTTGAGTTGGGTAACACAACCAAGGATACTATGCACAACATCACCTTCTGTATTAAAGGTGTAGGGCCTGATAATATGACACATAGTGGGATCTAATTTGATCAGCTCCGCATCAGTGGATGCACACTTGTACAGTACTCTAAGTCTGCATGGATCTCCTCACAACCACACTATGCTCTAGGTCTGACAGTCTCCCCTCGGACTGGAAGCCTCATAATCCTGTATACATCCTCTAAAGTCACTGTGATCTCCCCACATGGAAGATGGAAGGAGCATGTATCCTCATCCCATCTCTCTATCAGATCTGACAACATGGCTTGGTGTAGTCTGATCTATGGAAGGACTGATACCCAGTAGAGTCCCACATCCCTCAGTAATTGGATCTCCTCATCATCCAGCTCAGATAGTTTCTCCTTGACATTCACTAGCAAATCCCCAAAAGGATGTTCTCGGAAGCAGACTAGGTCCTGTAAGAACAAACAAACATCATATCAGTAATCTACATCATCAAAACTACAAATATAACTAAACTAGGTCAAAGTCAACTTTAGTTAGGTCAATGTCAACCTTACTGGGTCAATGTTGACTTTACTAGGTCAATGTCGACCTCATCTCAAACATGACAAAAAACCCCTAGGCAATGTCGACTTTAATGGGTCAAAGTCGACCTAAGTGGGTCAGGGTCGACCTAAAGGGGGCAAAAATGACCTGACCTCTCAAAAATAGGAATTTGAAAAACACAAAGGTGGATAAAGGCACAACTCACCTCGGGTAGTGGTTGTCTGATAGCTAAGCTATGTCTCAGAGACTCTAGGCGTGTCGCTCACAACTCCTCTCTTCTCGGCATCTTGCTTTCTCATTTTGACTCTACAAATGGTAAGAATGAGAAAGTATTACTATTCATCTCTTTTATAAGTTCAAATTAGGGTTTTCTTAAGGTAAAAACTCAAAATTTCTTTCTTATGCATTTAGACAAACATCCACTCTTTTTATCATAACTTGAGTTCGGTAACTCTTTTTTCAGTGTCGTCAGTGGTGTTGGAATCATGATTCAAATACTTAACTCCTTGAACTAGTTTAGGAAGGTTAGGAATCCTTCTAATTGGTTTAGGAAAGGCCTTTTCAACACTTTTCATATCCCGTATATAGATTTTTTCTTATCACCCTGTTTCACCCTTCCGAAGTAGAAAGCCGAAACAGGGGGGGCATAAGGGGCTCTATACACTTCTCAAATTATCATATAGTAATCTTTAGGTGATTTATAGATTTTCATTAACCTTGTGTGTTGCAGGTTCTAACATTTTTCTATAGGATCTTTTACATCGAGGACTTGGCTATATCCTTTTTATTTACTATGATGTTTTCTTACTTTAGCTTGCATATTCACGTAGTGTCATAACTAAGCTAAAGTGGGGGCTAAATGTATCATCTTAAAATGGAAGCACTTCCATCTTGATAGGTTTAGCACCTTCTTTTAATACATTTATCATGATAGACATGCATTTAGGATGCATTTTGCACTCATCTTCCTCATTCTAGGTGAAATTAGGGTTAGGATCCTGAGGATTCTCCTTAATTCCCCTCTTTCATGGCTCTATTTTTTAGGTAGGATTTATAAATGGATCCTCCTAGCCTTCATCATGATAACTATAGGATTTTATTTCTATCCCTGACATTCTGTCCTATTCTGGCATCAGTTCTAGGTTTCTGGACATCCCTGGGACCTCCTAACTTGATTCTAAGTCAACCTGGGACCAGGGTCAATGTCTAAGGTCGACCCTGACTAGGTCAAGGTTGAGCTTGACCCTAAATAGGTCTGACTAGGTCAGGGTCAACCTCAACTTTGACCTCTTTCTCCAAATTTTCAAGATCCTTAATTTTCAGGCTTTGGGCTTTCGGGAAATTTATTTTCCCGCCTCCAGGTTTTCCATTTCAGGTTTCAAGATGGTAAATCCTTTAATTATATTTAATCTAGGTATATTTTCTAAAGTTGAGGACCTAATTGGGATTTAATTCTCCAAGGTGGCCCATCTAGAGGAGTGTTCCCTAGATCACTATAAAAGGAGGCCTTCCTCTCTCATTTTCACATCTCATCTCAAGCAATTGCAAGTTCTCAAGTGCAAGCAAGAATTCAAGAAAGGGAGGAATAGTGAAGGTGCAAGTTAGCAAGAGGAAGATATAGAAGATCAAGCCATTTTTGACATCAAGCATCTTTGTAGACTCATATTTGGATCAAGAGAGATCCTTTCTTCCTTGATCCACCATTATCAACTTTCAAGCATTCAAGGATTCAATCATGGAGTAGCAATTACAGATTGTGAGTTTGGTAGAAGTAATTTAGCCTTGGGGCCTTGGTATGCTTTTCTATCTCATTCAAATCTATGCATTGATATTTCATACATATTCATGCTAGGGTTTTGATCTAGAGGATTAGATCTTGGCATTACACTTTCAATACATACACACACACATTCTATTTCAATCGGCTATTCGTGGAGGTGGAGACCACCAAAATGGGGGTTTGACTAAGGCAAACCCCTATATATCCACCCCAAAACTCCCCTTTTTAGATATCTACAGCTATTTTTTTGAGGATGAGAGGACAAATCTGAGTACCCTTTTTGCCGAACTTCTGGGACCCGCGAACAGAATTCGAATCAGACTTCAAATAAAAAATGTAGTATTTGACCTTTTATGAGGGTCAAACCCAAGCTAAGCTATTTTGGAGAAAGATTTGTGGGTTTTCACCGTCTTGGCATTTCCAATCCAAGACAAGTTTCAGATTTTCTGAAAAGTGTACACAGACTTCAAAAAATAGGTATTTATGCATCAATTTCATGATGAGGTATGTATCTTGACCTAATTGATTTTCAGTATTTTCAGATTTACTTATGCTATTCCAATTCCAAATTCAATTTCAAATGAATATTTGTTGAATGTTAGGTACATTACTATGTTTCCATTTTAACCATATTCAGTCTTACTCTTGATAAATCAAAACAAAGAAAATGAGATTATCTTTAGCATTCATGCATAGCATTAATCATTAATCATTATCCATATACCAGAAAAGAAAAAGAAAAAGAATCATACATCATTTGCATACATGTAGTTAAAGATAGCATTGTATACATTTGAAAAATTCAAAAACATAGGGGCATTTACATATGCATTTCCATAAAACATTTTGCATTGATACATTTAGAAATTGAAAATCCATACATCATTGCATTCATTTATTTATATCATAAGATGAGATAACTGCATCCATAGCATAAATCAAAGTAAATGCATAAAACATCATATAGCTGCATAAAAGATAATCTCATAAAAAACTCATCAAGGAGAACCAAGGAGTATATCATCATATATCATCAAAAAAGTGTTCATCAATGATCCACCACATATCTAGATACAATGTCATACAAAATGATACATCAAATGTTCTGATCAATACAATAACATGACATGTGATACAAGAACATCAACAATGAGTGAATCTATCATCAATCAATCAAGATCCTGTAGGACCAGATCCATCTGGGCCTCTACCATCTTATGGAGGAGGAGCCTAAGAAGTGCTCGCTCCGCTCTGTAAAAAACCATAGCAGACATAAATTGTTGCATCAAGGTAGCAACCTAATCTAAACTCCCAACAATAGTGGACATATCTTTCCTCATAGTCTGCACATCCCTTGATAAAGTACCAATAGTAGGAGCATCCTGAGAACTCTGTCCCTGATCCTGTGAAGGAACCTGATCCTGATGCATAGGAACATCATCCTGCTGAGCCAAGGAAACTCTCTACAACTGAACCAAAGGATCTAATCCACCTAGAATCTACCTAACAGCATCAACATGAACCTGTCTCTGTTGTCTATGAGCTCTATGTTGTCTATCTACTCTAGGACGTATATCAATTGTATCATCATGTCCTCTAGCTTGATCTCTATCCCTAGCATGACCACCTCTCACCCATACTCGACCCACAACCTGAGGATCTCTCTGTCCTCGCCATCTCCACCATCTACCACCACCACCTCCATCACCACCGCCACCATCACCCTGACCTAGGACAAGCTCTATTGGATCAGTGAAATGAGTAAACCTGTTACGAGCCCACCAATCTGCATACTCATGAGACATACTTGCATCTACCATACCAGGAAGCATATCCCATCTGCAGTAAGCCATACCAGAAATATGATCCAATGCAAATTGATAATCAATGAGAGGACCCCACATAGATCTCTCTGCCTGTACCTGATCATATATTGTTGCACCCTCAGGCATATCTTGTATCTGACCATACTATCTAGAAACTTTTCCAAAGCATAAGCGCTCAATAGTAGTAGTAGTACAACCAATCATCCAATGAGGGGAAAACATGTAAGGTAACTCATCATCATCCTCTCTCTAGTGCTCACAACCCCTATATGGTCTCCATAGAACCTGATCGAGATCATCAACCTATCATCACCAATAATCCAGATGACCCAAATGATGTTGAACAACCATACCAGTATATAGAAAAGCATATGGAAAACCATGAGGTTGAACCCTGTCAGAAATAGGCCTAGTAATGGGAAGATGCTCCCATATCCACAACTGAAGAATAACTGCACCAGCCGACAAGGACACACTCTCTCTATAGACTACCTCATGCAAATCATGATAGATTTGTGCAAGAATGCATGAACCCCAGTCGAAGCATCAAGGATGAGCAAGCAAGTCCTCCAGAATCCTACCCCATTTAATAGAAAAACCACTACCTCACCGGTCGGGAAGAAGCAAACCACCAATCAATGCACCAAGTACCACTGGCAATGTAGGAAATGAAGCAAATTGAGGTCAGGTGATAGTGTCATCATCAATAGAGTTGTCCCCGAACACTCATCGGTAGATAGTGGAATCATAATAAACTACCTCTCCTCTGCATGGGATACGTAACAATCTATACACATCCTCGGGCATGATAGTCATCTCTCCAAATGGCAAGTTGAATGTATTATGGTCAGAGTGCCATCACTCTGCCACTGCAGTCAACAAACCATGGTTCAGTTGAAACCATGGAAGGTCAAGAAGGAAACTCAATCCGCACAACTCAATCAGGTGAAACTCAGCATCTGTAAGTGCCTGACCCAAATCAATGACCCAAGAAGCAACTGTTTGGATGTACAAAGTAGGAAAGTTTGCCTGTTGGCAAAGCAAAGGAATCATATCAGTATCCCATATCAAGAAATTATCTCAAGTCAATCATTATATCAAAAGTATCAAGAAATCACACCAAGTACCATTTGTTTGTGTCTATGTGTCCTGAGAACGAAGCAGCAGTATCAATCATATCGGTTTTCACACTAATTGATTTATCGTATCAGTATCCTATCCTAATTGGATTGACAAATCACATTCATTGGTACCACTATCCTAATATCATTAATCCATTATTTTTGTTAAACACAATAGACCTAATCTAATCATTCGAATTGAGCATCGAAAGTCATCAAATTTTTCACCAGACACAATCAAGTACAAGTGTAAAAAAATTATTATCAAGAAGTCTACAGGCGTGATTTTAATCATACCAGGAGACATTTCTCTTAAGCGATATCAAAAGGTTGTGACGTGACACTTTGTGAGTGTTATGTGATAGTTCTCATGTTACGCGACATTAAATCATGCTACGTGATAACGAAATATGGCCTAGGCGATAGTGAATTTCTAGGGTTTCCTATGCGGTAAAATATATGAAAAATAGCATTTTTACCCTAGCTCTATGCGTGAATGTTTTATTCTCAGGCGAGAATGAAGGTTTCTTAGGTGACATTATACTACACAGCTACATGAGAGAAAAGTGTGGATGCGACAGTAAAAAGGTTTATGCGACAATGAAATTTTCCTAGGCGTGATTTTGCATATTCAATGCAACGATGAAATGAAAAATTGCAATAAATGAGCAATAAATGCAAAGACAAAGTTCAAAATAAATCACTGGAGGTCCATAATCAGGTGGCCTTGCATATTGCCGACACCTCTCGAATCGATGCTCTCGGATAGGGACAACCATCTCGAAATTCACCGCAGGACCAGAGCAAAATCACCAAAGACAAAAGTGAAAATGAATAGTAAATCAAGGTTTTTCAACCTATTTAAGCTATTTTGACCTAATTTTGGAGGTGAAAAATTGACTTACACCTATATATTGACCTATCAAATCAACCGGGGCATATTCTTGAATCAGGGCATATCATCAATGTTTTTCAGAAATGAAAACATATAAATCAAACATCATCAAATTTTCAAATCAAGCGACCAATATGTTTTTAGTTCTGAGGGGGCATCAGGGTATCAAATTGAAATTGAAATCAACATCATGGGAATCATTGGGGCATCAAAAAAATTTGTATCAGTATCGGAGGCATACCATTTTATCATATCAGAGGCAGCAATCAGTGAATCAGTGAAACAACAATCATGACCTAAAAGGTGATCAAGATCAAAAGAATCTTTGAATCAATGTTCTTCACACATCAATTCAAAGAGGGGCATTTGTAGACACGCAAAAATGGACAAGTGCTTTTAAATTGCAAAAATCAATAAAATGGCTCAAAATCATCAAAATGCACTAATTCAATCAAAAAGGGATCAAATCAATTAAAATGGACATAATTAAATAAAGTTGGACAAAATCAATTAAAGCAAAGGAAAAATTAAATAATGAGGTTAAATAATTAAATCGAAGCTTAAAGGGGTGAAAAACACTACATAATTGATTTTAATCAATTAATTGTATAGTTGTTTAAATCAAAAATCAAAATGAACCTATTACCCTTACATGGCTAAATTTAATTAATTAATGAAATTTAATAATTCCTAATATCTTTCAACAAAGTTGAGCAACCAATGAAAATTGAGGACAAAAAGACACAAATCACTAAAAAATGATGAATCTCAATCACTCATTCTAAAGTTTCAATCTCAACCACTCAATCTTGTCCTTTTGTCCAAAGCTTTGAGACAAACATTTAAATTGTTCCCCCATTTATGAACAAAGCAAAGTATTTGACTCAACCAAAGGTTAATCATGATTACTTCACTCCACCCCCTACCCTTGGGAATTTAATATAAATATGAGGCATTTTGAGAGCAATTGAATATCTTAGAAATTCATTTGCAAAGCATTGTTACTATAGGCAATTGAAGAATATTCTAAGAGCAATTAAGAGCATTTAGAGCATTTGCATTATACTTTTGTCAATTTGAGCTAGAATCATCATCATAGAAGCATTGTAGAAGCATAGAACAACATATATTCTCATTTTAGAAGTGTCACTAGTGGATATTTGAGCTGAGAGCTTCACTTACCACCTCTTTCTAGAGAGCCATGAGAAGCTATAGATCTTAATTTCATTTTTAAATACATTTGCATTGTATTTACTTTAGAATTGTTGCTAATTAGATCTTAATTTCATGAAGGTGATTATCTTCATCACACACATACCTACACATATTTTTTTATATTGAACAATCTGCATCCAACTTTTGTAATCGTAACAAGGTCCAACATACTCCATCAATTAAACAACTTTTTTGTAAGAGACCTTTATGTCATCTATGGAAAATAGGCCCAAACCATGTAATGACGATGGTGTTATGCGATATATCTTATCTTTAACACTAAAATCAATGTTTATTGGAGGACATTCCTTGAGGACCCATTGTTTTTGTAGATGTTGGTACCTAAAGGGTACCTCGATGTCACCTTTGATCTCATCATCATAAGAACATGAACCCCCTTGAGAAAGGAAAAATTTCATGCGTTTATTGAATTTCCTTCTAGTCTTTTGACCTCTAGTTAATCTCCCTAATTCATACATACTACATGTCTCACTTTCTTCTTCCATTCCTATATTTCCCTCACCTGAGGAAGACACATCTGACAAATACCTATTTGTTTCTACCTGCACTCCATCAAATTAGAGAGATAGCTAGTAATGAGAGAGATATTTTACAAATGGTAAAAGACATGAATCTCTATAGGGTGTATTGACTTATACATGTCAATCCATCAGACTGTGTGGGATGCTTGTGAAATGGATTTGAGTTCCTGCATATGTAATTCAATTTTCTTATGTTAGCTAAAAAATTCATGATGCGTATAAACAAAATTACATAGTAGGTACATTAAAAACCATAACCATCACATATGAATTAAAAACATTAAAAGATACATCACGAATTAATTATATTAACAAATGATCGCATAACAGTACATTTCTATCAAGAAATCAATATTAAATAGATTAAGCATTAATCGCATAAATGTACATTTCTATCAAGAAATCAATATTAAATAGATTAAGCATTGATCACATAACTGTACATTTCATTCATGTCATTTATATTCTTCTTCATCCAACTCATCATCATCATCATCGTTGTTGTCGACATCATCACCACCACCACCATCGTCGCCATCTTCATTGTCGTCATCATCATCATCATCAGCAGCAGCAGCATCATCATATGTAGCAGCATCATCATCATCATCTTCTTCTTCTTCTTCTTCAAGAAAATTTATGTCAGGAACATCATTGACTAACTGTCGATCATTATCATCATCTACATCATCTTCTACTTGTTCGGTATCTTCTTCTTCCCTCACATTATACCTTATTGGCCTTCCTCTTAGATCATGTCTAAAAACAAATGACCAACCTGATTTATGTGAAACCTTTGAGTAAAATACTTTCTCACATTGGCTGGGAAGAACATAGGGCTCATCCCCAATTGGCTTAAACCACCTTGTATTAATCATTGGAAATCCATTGTCATGTTCAATAACAATTCTATCAGGATCATTTTGATTAATTCATAGTATGTACCATATGACAACGAAGAGAACTATTTTGAAGGAATTAAAGTCACAATCAAGTATATCATCCAAAATGCCATAGTATCGATTTTGAGACTCAAGGATGTGAGTCATTTCTAAATGAAATATTAGTCACCTAAAAGACTGCACTTGTCCTAAAATCACAATTTTTCTTCGTGTCATCCAAATTTTTGATGCAAAATTTATGACCATTGCAGAACATATCCTTGTGGTGTTTGACCTGCAATAATATGTCAAACATGTAAAAATTATTACATCATGAGTTGATAAATATACGGGTGATTAACAAATTTATATGTATCTAAAAATCTCTTAAATCATATGCTAAATATATTTTCCTTTGTGTAACATTAGAATCTCCATTACGATGAGCTTCTTTAACCAATGAAGACACACCTTCCCATGTTAATGTGTGACCAAAATGATGACATTGTTCAATCCACACCGTCATCCAATATTGATTGTTTGCAATATACAAATGTATTGCATCCCACTCTCGAGCAATTGTACAAAAAATAAATAGACAACTTACAACCGATTAATTTTGAAGATTAAGAATTAATTAACTACAATAACATCTTATAATTTATTACCTCTTGCTTTCCTCAATATACCTTTCCCCACCAAGTACTCCCCTTTGAATTTTTCAATTATGTCAGGATCCCAAATGCGATCTATATGGATCTTTGTTGCAAGCTTAGGAAGATATTCAATAACATACACCATAGTTTGGTATACCATATATCCCTCCACCATATAACCCTCAAGAAGTTCTCTTTGTCAAAGTAAAGCCTTCAAAAATTTAAAGTGCCTCTCAACCATCCACATTGACCGAGTGTGTACATGTCCACACAATTCAATCTTCTCAACTTGGTGTATGAGGTAGTGTTCTTGTGCATTGAAAAAAGTTGAAGGTAAACACTTTTTCATTTCACACATTAGATGAGAAATTATTCTCTTCCAATATTTTATATCTTCTTTATGAATTTCTTTAGATAACAACCACCTACAAGACATTCAAGACACAAAAATATATAAATACGAGACTTTACAATATATTACATAACAAGGAAAAAAATCTTGAATATAATAAATATATACAACAAATTGAATAGATATCACTACTCACCTCATGTATTTTCCAAGATCATATATCACATGTTTGATGTTATTGTGAAAGTTCTCTGGGAGAGATAGGGGTAGCATGTACTGCAATAATTATAAACTAATCATGTCATTCTTTTCTCACATAATACAATGAAAAGTACATGCAGTTTACAAATATATTGTAAATACAAAAGAACATGACCTACCTTGATGAAGGTGTTCTAATCATGCATTTTCAACCCTAGCCCAAATTTACTTTTCTTTGATATGAGATTGCTTATGTTTACAGAAAATCCTATGGGAAATTGAATTTTTCATATGACTTCTTTTATGGCATCACTTTGTTGGTTTGTTAATAACCAAAGAAGGGCATTTATATTAATCTGGTCTCCATTTCTATTTGATTCAATGAAATTTTTCATTGCATGATTAGATTCATGAATGTCACTACAAATTTTGACAATTTTTTCTTTGTCACGCCTTCCATCCAATATTTTCTACAATGTCTCTGTTATATTCTTTCCAATATGCATAGTATTGAACAAATGCACAATTTGTAACTTCTCATAGTAGGGAAACCTACTGAATTGTCTGGAATAACTTTTAAGTCCCTTTGGAAGGTGGTCAGTAATGCCTTGACGACCTTCACAATCATTAATTACATAATCAACAAATAAAACATAATAGAAATATATAAATTCTAAAGATAAACCATTAGGTGGAATGACATTACCTTGACAATTAATACTATGATATTCCAACTTCCATAGGTGATTTTTCATTCTTTGTGGCTTTGATGTAGTCTCTTGTTTCCCATTGAAAATATATTTTTTAGTAATTCGATACTTATGATTTATGTGAAAGAAGTGCCTATACTCATCAAACACCTGCTTTCCTAAACTTTTTGAATGACAAGATTTCATCTTTGGACCACAAACTAGACATGCAAATTTTACCTTTGTTTGAAGACCTACAAGATAATGATAGAATTAGATTTAATATGTTAATTTTTATAATTATAATTATCATGTGCAGCTTGAATTCACCATAACATACCAAAAAAATGTGTTATCCCTGGGGCATCATGTATTGTCCATATAAGCATTGCCTGGAATTAAAATTGTCTTTGTCCTATTGGTCTAGAGATTTCATACATAGTAACACCATTCCATAACTCTACAAACTCATCGATAAGAGGCTCAATATATACATTCATTTCTTTAACTTGGTACTTACCTAGTTGAATGAACAACAACATACATAATTATTGTGACTATTTTACTGCAAGATTTATAATTACATGTAGATAACTATTTAATGATAAAATACGTGGAATATTAATCATTGCCAACATAATGTGCTCCCTCTTTATTGACATCCATAGAGGAATATTATTGTTGATGACAAAAATAGACCACACGGAGTAAACAGATCTCATCTCTCCAAATGGATTGACACCATCCGCTGCTAATGAAAGCTTGAAATTTTGAGGTTCTTCTTTAAAGTGCGGCCACTTTTCCTCTATGTCCATAAATGATGAACCATATGCATGCATTTGAATAATGTCATCTCAAATTCTATTGCATTCTTATTAATCCATAAATTATGCCAAGCTACTGCACCTGAATAATCTTTGCAAACGTGGAATAATGGTGATGCAGGAACATCCTGAGTGTAAGAGCAATCTTGCATCACCAAAAAAAAAATATTTTTATTTTTATATTCAATAAGGGCTATTTTGTGCAGAGCTGCTATTTATGGAAAGTTACTATTTTTGGTAATTTTTGTATGTGCTCAGAATGATCTGATTTCTTTCTTGGAGGTCATTTTGGTCATATAAGTCTGCCAGTAAAGTTTCATTGCCAGATCAAGTGTATATTGGAAGATATTGAAGATTTTCGGTATTGGCAGCAGGGTACGGAAACTTCGAACTCAATTTTGAAGGCTTTAGAGGCCTCGGATGAGGTCAAAAAATTGGGTGACGGGCGCTTTGCATTGGTCAAGCCTGTAGAGAACTTCGTGGCATTTCCAGAATGGGGTTATAATAGCCAATCGGGTCAACTAGTGATGACTTATGGTCTTCGGAAGTTGGGCCACCTGAAATGGCGAAAAATAATTTTCTTCAAAAAATTTGTTCAGGTTTCAAAGGTTATCTTGAGCCGACTATGATGTAATAAAATGTAAAATAAAATAATTCTAAGTTTGGTCGGCCTTATTGGCTAAAATTTTGGAACCTTCCCAGGCGGTGGAAAATTGCCTATATAAGGAAGGCTGTATTATTGTCTTAGGCAGTTCAGAATAGTTCTGGGTAGTAGATCTGGGTAATAGTTCGAAGCTTTGTCCTATAAAATATTGTAAGGGAATGCCCATGTGGCTTTACATATTGTAATTCTGAAAGTTTGTAATTCCACATTTGTGGAGATAATAAGAAGCCAATTTTCTGTTCTTGCATATTGTTGTTGTTTCTCTATTTCTGTTATGTGTTTGTGGTATTAAGGGGAGCACCCTTCATCAAGTGGTATCAGAGCAGGAGTTCCTAAGTGTGTAAATAGATCACCGACTGTGAGGCAGTTTGTACCAGGACCGTGGTTAGGGTTTCAGCGCGCATCGCAAAAATGCCTCCATGAAGGGAACGTGGCGGAAGAGCTGGTGTTGTAACACCTGAGGTTAGGGCACTGCAGAGACAAGTGCGAGTATTGCAAGAAGAGATTCGTAGAGGAATGAATCTTAATGTCAGAGATGAAAGCGAGGATGAAGCTGAAGAAGAATATCAAGAAGGAGAAGTCAAAATTGTGAACCAAGAGGAAGAAAGACTTTTTCAGGCCATTTCTAAGATTGGGAAAAGACCTAAGATTGAGGTTCCTACATTTTCTGAAAATCTTAACCTAGAAGAATTGATCGACTGGATCAATGAGTGTGAAGAATATTTTGAGTATGAAGATGTTGAGGATCCTGATAGGGTCAAATTTGTGAAGGCCAGACTGAAAGGTCATGCGAAGATATGGTGGCAAGAGATTCAGTTGGAGCGAAATAGAAGGGGAAAGGAGAAAATCACGAGATGGGATCGGATGGTGGATAAATTGAAGTGACAGTTTATTCCTGTTGATTATGAGCTTGACCTACTGAAGAAAATGCAGAGTTTGAAGAAAGCGGGAAGATCTGTTCAGGAGTATACAGAGGAGTTCTATCGACTTCTCATCAGAACAGGCCATGCAGAAGTTGATAAGGAGAAATTTGCTCGATACCTTAATGGGTTAAGGCCAAGCATTCAGGAGGAGCTGAATCTGGTTCGAATGAACAGTATTGAAGAGGCATACCAATTTTCCTTAAAAGTAGAGGAAAAGCTAAACAAGAAGTTTGAGAGCAGACAAAACGGAAGAGGTCGCGGTGGACGATCTAGTGGACGATCATATGGTGGCCGAAATGAAGATCTGAAAAAGAAGGATGAGGCCAGTAGTAGTTAAAATCAGCTAGAAAATAATTCCAATCACTTCCAGGATTAGAATAATAGAGATCAGAGAGGAAGAGGAAGAGGACAAGGATCTGGAAGAGGTGGCTTCCGTGGAACATGTTTTCACTGTAGAGAAGAAGGTCATAGGGCATTTGAATGTCCTCAGCGCCAAGGAAGAATAGATAGGAGAAATGAAGGTCAGGCCAGAGTTGCACATGTAGATGAAGATGTCAGATCATCAAATTCTGAAGATGTTGAAAGAGGAGAAACGTTGATTAACAGAAGAGTCCTGTTGAGTGGTGAGAATGAACCTAAGCAAAGAAGGATCCTGTTTCGCACCAGGTGCAAGTGTGAAGGTAAATGTTGTGATGTGATTATTGATAGTGGAAGCACTAAAAATTTGGTGTCAAAAGAGATGGTGACAAAGTTGAAGCTCAAGAGACAGAAACACCCACATCCATATCGGATTGCCTGGGTACAGGATGACCACAAGGTCATGGTCAATGAACAATGCCTGGTGAAGTTCAAGATTGGCGGATACCAAGATGAGGTATTGTGTGATATCATATCTATGGATGCATGTCATATGTTGTTGGATAGACCATGGCAGTTTGACAAATGTGTTGTACATGATGGTCGTGCAAATACCTATTTCCTGACAAAGGATGGAGTGCGACATAAGCTAAAACCATTGAAGGAGACTGAAGAAAAAGTATGTGGTAATGCAAGGATAACTTTTGTTGATGGAAGAAATTTCCTAGATGGTATGAGGCATGAGCATGTATGTTTTGCTTTAATTCCAAAAGCTGGTAAAGAGGAAGTAGAAGATGTTCCTATAGAAGTTGCAGATTTGTTGAATGATTTTCAAGATATTGTATCCGATAACGTGCCTGATGGATTACCACCAGTCAGGAAGATCAGTCATCAGATGGACTTGATCCCAGGAGTGAGTTTTCTGAATAAGGCAACACACAGAATGACACCTGTAGAAAGTGAGGAGTTGAACAGACAAGTACATGAACTGTTACAAAAATGATTGATCCGTGAGAGTCTGAGTCCCTGTGCTGTACCAGTGGTATTAGCACCAAAGAAGAATGGAGAATGGAGGATGTGTACAGATTCTAGGGCAATAAATAAGATCACAATCAAGTACAGGTTTCCATTGCCACGAATGGATGATATTATGGACTGTTTGAGTGGAGCTGTGTATTTCTCAAAGATAGATCTGAAGAGTGGATATCATCAGATTCAGATCAGAGAAGGAGATGAATGGAAGACTGCCTTCAAGACAAAGGAAGGACTGTATGAGTGGTTAGTCATGTCTTTTGGGCTAACCAATGCACCGAGCACTTTCATGCGGCTCATGAACGAGGTCCTGAAAGAATTTCTGGGTAAGTTTGTCATTGTTTACCTAGATGATATTTTGATCTTTAGCAAGACATTTGAGGAACATATGATGCATATTCATATGGTGTTTGAGAAGTTGAGAGATGAGAAATTGTTGATTAATCTGAAGAAGTGCAGTTTTGTGAAGAAAGAGTTAGTGTATTTGGGATTTGTAGTTTCAGCAGAAGGTCTAAAAATGGACCCAGAGAAGGTACAAGCTATCCTTGAATGGCCTACTCTAAGGAGTGCTACTAAGGTAAGATCTTTTCATGGTTTGGCTAGCTTTTATAGAAATTTTATCAAAAAATTTAGCAGTATTTGTGGACCCTTGACTGAAACAATGAGAGGGGATAGAAAAGAGTTTAAGTGGACTAATGGGGCAGAAAAAAGTTTTTAATTGTTGAAACAAAAAGTTACAGAACAACCTATTTTAGCACTTCCAGATTTTAATAAGGTGTTTCAAGTAGATTGTGATGCTAGTGGTACTGCAATAGGAGCTGTTATGAGCCAAGAAGGTAAACCTGTTGCTTATTTCAGTGAGAAGTTAAATGATGCCAAGAGGAAATATTCTATTTATAATCAGGAATTTTATGCTATAGTTCAAGCATTAAAGAAGTGGAGACATTATCTACTTCCTAAGGAGTTTGTTTTGTATACTGATCATCAAGCTTTGCAATATTTGAATAGTCAAGGAAAATTGAATCAAAGGCATTTGAAATGGGTTGAGTTTTTGCAGAGTTATACATTTGTTTTGAAACACAGGAGTGGAAAGTCTAATAGGGTTGCAGATGCTCTTAGCAGAAGGCAACTATTGCTGATAGAAATGCAGATTGAAGTGGTTGGGTTCAAGGAACTCAAGAATTTGTATCCAGAGAATCCTGATTTTGGTGAAGCTTGGAAAGCTTGTACAGAACCTGTTACTCTAGACAGGATGAAATGGTTGGATTTCATCATCCAGGATGATATGCTATTCAGAGGGAGTCAGTTGTGCATTCCACAAAGTTCTATGAGGGAGAATCTCATCAAGGAGAAGCATAGCAGAGGATTGGCTGGACATTTTGGTCGTGATAAAACCCTTGGTTTGGTTAGTGAGAATTATTATTGGCCACAATTGCAGCAAGATGTGAAGAAGTTTGTAAAGAGTTGCAGAGTATGTCAAATGGCGAAAGGAGTGAAGCAAAATACAAGGTTGTATCAGCCATTACCTGTACCAGAGAAGCCTTGGGAGGATATCAGTATGGACTTTGTTCTTGGTTTACCGAGGACACAGCGGGGACATGATTCAATTTTTGTAGTAGTTGACAGATTTTTGAAGATGGCACATTTCATTCCCTGCAAGAAGACTAATGATGTTGTTCATGTAGCAGAATTATTTTTCAGAGAAGTAGTGAGACTTCATGGTTTGCCAAAGACCATAGTTTCAGATCGGGACACTAAGTTTGTTGGATATTTCTGGCGTACATTGTGGAAGAAGTTGAAGATAGATTTGAAGTTCAGTTCATCACATCATCCACAGACTGATGGACAGACAGAGGTGGTGAATAGGAGTTTGAAAAATTTGCTAAGATGTTTGGTTGGAGATAAGCCAACAGGATGGGATTTGATTTTACCACAGGCAGAATTTGCATACAACAATTCTGTCAATAGGAGCACTGGTAAATCACCATTCCAGATTGTATATGGAAGTAGTCCAAGAAATGCATCTGAATTGAGGAAGATAGATAAAGGAGAAATAAGTAGTGCTGAAGCTGAGGATTTTGCAGAACACTTGAAGAACATCCATGGGGAGGTGAGGAAGCATATTACCAAGATGAACACACAATATAAGGCTAAGGTAGATGAGAAAAGGAGGTATAAGGAATTTCAAGTTGGTGATGAAGTCATGGTTCATTTGCGGAAGGAGCGGTTTCCAGTTGGTACATATAACAAGCTGAAAATGAAGAAGTTTGGACCATGTAGGATACTGAAGAAACATGATTCAGGAAATGCATATGAGGTAGAATTGCCTACTGAGCTAAATATTTCACCAGTGTTTAACATTTCAGATTTGACAGAGTATCATGAAGGAGGTGTTGAAGATGAGATCACAGCAGCACAGTGGAGTATTCCAGCAACTAGTTCAGACACGAAGGAGATCGAAGATATACTGGACAGTCGTGTTGGCAGAAGCACAAGGAACAGGATATATGAAGAATATCTGGTCAAGTGGAAAGGATGACCTGTTGAAGATTCATCATGGCTGACAAAGGAGGAGGTTAGCCGTCTTGGTTTTCCTCTACACACCTGAGTCGTGATAGGGTCACTTCTCAAATTACCCTGGGTGTCTGATGCAGGAGCATCCTGGGTGTAAGAGCAATCTTGCATCACCAAAAAAAAAATATTTATATTTTTATATTCAATAAGGGCTATTTTGTGCAGAGCTGCTATTTATGGAAAGTTACTATTTTTGGTAATTTTTGTATGTGCTCAGAATGATCTGATTTCTTTCTTGGAGGTTCATTTTGGTCATATAAGTCTGTCAGTAAAGTTTCATTGCCAGATCAAGTGTATATTGGAAGATATTGAAGATTTTCGGTATTGGCAGCAGGGTACAGAAACTTCGAACTCAGTTTTGAAGGCTTTAGAGGCCCCAGATGAGGTCAAAAAATTGGGTGATGGGCGCTTTGCACTGGTTAAGCCTGTAGAGCACTTTGTGGCATTTTCAGAATGGGGTTATAATAGCCAATTGGGTCAACTGGTGATGACTTATGGTCTTCGGAAGTTGGGCCACCTGAAATGGTGGAAAATAATTTTCTTCAAAATTTTTGTTCGGGTTTCAAAGGTTATCTTGAGCCGACTATGATGTAATAAAATGTAAAATAAAATAATTCTAAGTTTGGTCGGCCTTATTGGCTAAAAATTTTGAAACCTTCCCAGGCGGTGGAAAATTGCCTATATAAGGAAGGTTGTATTATTGTCTTAGGCAGTTCAGAATAGTTCTGGGTAGTAGATCTGGGTAATAGTTCGAAGCTTTGTCCTACATAATATTGTAAGGGAATGCCCATGTGGCTTTGCATATTGTAATTCTAAAATTTTGTAATTCCACATTTGTGGAGATAATAAGAAGCCAATTTTCTGTTCTTGCATATTGTTGTTGTTTCTCTATTTCTGTTATGTGTTTGTGGTATTAAGGGGAGCACCCTTCATCAAATGGGGATGTAACGAAGAACTTTGTGAGGCACCTTTTTTACTATTTGATCTAGTTTATATCTACTTGTATGAAATTGATGGCATTTTTTTGCAAAATCATGTTCTTTATGATAAATAATATGATCATTGGAACAAGCATATATTGCTTGATACTCCATTCCAATATATTTCATAGTGGCACATAATTATCGGTATGAGTGAGGGAGAATATTTGATGGTGGTAACAAAATCTCACCTATCAATCTACAACAAAAAATATAAGTTGTTAATATCAATAATATTTATGGTACATGTTTCACCCGTTATTTACTATAATGACATTAATGACATACCTTAGCATACGTGACATTGTTATGTTGGATAAACCATTCATAACCTTCAAGGTCACCAACAACAATACAATAGAGAGAAGAGTTGTTTTGGAGCCTTTGTAAAGGGTTGTGTCTGCCTTCTCAAGTAGAGGTATATCACTTACTGCCCTGGGGAGTTGACCTATATAAAAATGATGAACACAAATAAACCATGATCATGATCTCATCATCAAGTGTATTTCATAAGTATATTAATTGTTAAAATAATATAATGAACAACTTACTAATGGATGATAATAAAACCCCCCTTCAATGTGACCATTCTCCCTACAATGTCTCTTAGTTGTTTTGATTAGCAGTCTTCTTGTGTTTAAGCCCTTATAAATTTTGTAGGGACAATAACATTTTCCATCGCCTTTTCTTTTGAAGTTAGACCACAATCGAGCGATTCTCTCCCCATTTTTTTCTTCACTTAGATTATCTGACATGATCCTTCTACACAAGAAACACAAATTGGTCTATGGAAACTTCAGACTATAACTTTCACAAACTAAGCAAAACGATGTCAAAAGTACACAAATCTTCTTAGACCTAATTATATATAGAAATTGAAAAGTTAGTTATGAAATGATGTTTTAGTATAGTATACCAAATTGAAATACTACTTCTATTGTAGACTTCCACCTCAAAATTAGTCCTATTGTGGCAAGAAAGAAAGTTATTCAGATAATATACTAGTTTATAAATCAAAATAAAATATCATATATATTATACACACAATATATCAAAAGTGCATCAGGGTTTAGACAAACTATTAGTACTTTGTCCAATGCCTTCAAGCAAAAATTCCTTCACAGAAGAAAAGATTCACCAAATTCCTTAACTTGAGTTCTTTCATTACCTTTTATTTGTAGGAACCAAAACCAATTGATTGGAAATACTACAAAAAGGGGCTAGATTTACATGTATTATTTCGCACTATAAGCACTATAGGCAATCCACCATAGTCTTTTACACTGTAGGAAATCCACACAAATTCTATCAATCTCTCTACAATAGTCTTTAAGTGATTAAAAGGTTTAGTCTACCTTCCTTTTGTTCAAGAATTTTCCTTCATAATTGTTTCATTTAGGGGACAAATCATTCTTGTCAAGCCTTCAAGATCTAGATGTTGTGATCAAGCAAATACCGAATAAAGGAAAAATAGCCATAGTTGTTGTGAGCAAGCAAATACCCCCTGATATGTTCTCAGAATGTTATCCAATTTAGGCTTTTCATCCTTAATTATATAATTAGTCTCATTTTTAGCTTTGGTTTACATTATGAGTCATGTTCGTGGGATATGTTTGTTTTTCATCTTAATACTTGGGTTAATGTTCCAGCTAGATTTCAAAGTTCATTTTATATATTAAAGGGAGGTTCATTACATTTTGTCTTAAGTATTAATATTTCACCATGTTGTTATTTTTAAGTGCATCTTGTCTTGTTGAGGTCATGAAAAAGGAACATCAAGTGTCTCTTCATTTAGGGGGAAGATTAATTATTCAAATGTCCAAACTTACCAAATCCAAGGCTTAACTTGGGTTAAGAAATAATTCCAAAGTCTTTGCAGTGGCTTTGAAACCCTAGTTTCACATTTAGTCCTTCATGGCCACCAGTAGAAGTAGATTTGCAGAGAAAGACATCATTTAGAGCAGCATTTTGTTTAATGAGACAACAATTTACATGTTTGAAGTGACAAGAATGTGTAGACAACAATAAGAGTAGACTATCATCGAGTTTCATTGCACATTTTATGGAGTGAAATAGAAACTTTAAATAATGAGTAACAACTTTTTGAAGTTTTGTAATGCCAAATCTATCAAGAACGCCAGGTCTATACATTGAAACATCAAAATAGATCATAAGAAACTCTAGTTCCATCAAAAATAACATCATATGTTTATCACAAAGAGAAAGACGCCATGGATTCATTTATGATAGCGAGATCATAAAAGATTGGACCTGCATAAATACGTAGGGTTCTAGATAAATCCATAAGCTCAAATGCATGAATTTATTCGTTTGTTATTCCCTTCATTGGAAGATGTTTTGACTATCATAAAGAGTTTGATTCACTATTCTACAAGGGGATTTACACTGTTCTATCTAATTTTTTTCTTTATTTGACGAGTTTCATTCACTTTTGATGAGATTATTCATTGCCATATTGTTAGAAGAAGATACATTCACTGAATGGTCAAAGATCATTCTCTATTTGAATATATGCAATGATTGTTTTTAAGAGTATAGTCATTATTTTAAGGTATCTTTTCCTTGTTGGAGAGATATATGTTGTGCACGTTGGAGACAAGGAACCCTTTTTTTTGTTATTTTTACAAAAACCTCTATTTTATCATGATAAAAATAGAGGGTTTGAAGGAATGCTCGGAGATCATATCAAATATGGATAAAGAATTCAAAGGTCTTCTAGAAAAATATAGATATATTTTCATTGAAGAAATGACAATCCTTTCAAAGATCAACATAATATTCATCATACAAAGGAAAGAATTCATTAGAGTAGCAACGAGATCTCATAATAAGATAGAGATGCAAGATGTTTGAGGTTTGAAATGTAAGAAAAAATGTTTTGGAATGGTAATAACCATGAATTATGAGGTACAAAGGAATTCTTTCAAATGAGCCTATGATCAATCATTAGGAAAATAGTGATACAATCAACATATCATGAGCCAAACCATAGTGAATATGAATGTAGGGGCATTCATCCATAATGTTAAAGAAATCAATACAGTGATATATAACATTCAACATCAAAACAATGCCAATAATGATGATCAAATCAAAATCGTTGTCATAAGTTTTCCATGAAGATAGTATTGTACAAGCTAGATCAAAAGATACTCGATGATGAAGAACAGTGAAAGGACATATGAAATCAAGAGAGATACAAGTTTGAAATCGTTAAAAAACTTCAAAATTTTGTTAGATTACAGAGAGGGGAGGTGAATCAGTAATCCTAATCACAAAATACCTTTAAAACTTTTCTCTGATCAACTCGGTAATAACATAGTTCACTATTTACCGACAATAGTAAATAAACTATAACTTTCAGTAAATCATTCACACAAATCATTCACAATGTATAACACCAATATTTAACTTGGAAACCTAGCTTTTGGAAAAACCACTGTGGTAATTGTCACTCACTAAGAAAATATTCTTCTGAAGTACACCTAGCTAAGAGCCAATTTGGTTAAATATTACAAAACACACTATTAGGTGTGACCCGGTTAAGGGATCTACCTTAGATCTATTAGGATCTTCACCCTATTATGAGTGGCCTTGTTAGAGGAATTTAAACACTCTTTAGAATGTCACCTTTCTCAAATATTTTACAATAAGACTATTAAGTCCACTTTGTTAAGAGATTTATCTGTTACAAATACTAGTAAGCAATAGTAATAAAATTGACCTGTTAATTTGCAACTATCTTTTCTCAATCAGATCCTTGTGCGCTCTTCTATCTTCATTTCAATTCTTCATCATCCAATGGCATCAACACTTCATCAAATCCTTCTTTTCCCACTCGAAATCTCTATGTTCCTTCTTCTTTGCAATAGTCGGTAACCCTTCAACTATTCATTTTGCAATTCATTTGTCCATATAAGATCATCCTTTATATAGACAATGTTTTCCTCTTAATATCATCTATTACATTTTCCTTTAATCAATCTTGACCGTTCATTTCATTATACATCTAATCTGGATCTCAGTAACACATTTTATTTTCACCTAGGAACTTGAACTTTTTTCTAGAAACTTGTTCCATCTCTTTTACTACTTAGATCTTGTCATAGATCTTCACCTTGAATTTTCATGTCCATAGATTTCTTGTAACTAACTTTCCTTAGCATCATGATCATCTAGCTCATCATAGCTAATCATTACATGTCAATTCCATCCTTATTTAATATTGTTCCTCGCTTGATGTCCTTCATTAGAATTTTGGTAACATCGCTCAGTGCCTAAACATTTCTTCCTTACGAAGTGACCTATCTTTTTCTCTTTACCTTACCAAGTGACTTTTCCACCTCGGTAGCCAAAACAACTTTACTTACCGAATTCTCAAAACTTTATCACCATGCTTTACCGACTTAACATACTCATATGTTAGGTTGAAAAAAATTAAATCAACATAATCAAATCATTGTCCAATCTATATCAGTTGCCCATTTAAGTTCTTCAACTTCTCAAATTATCATTTCTTCTTCTCCTTAACGCATTCATCTTATATCATTACCGAATGATATGACAACATAATATAAATCAGAAATCAATTATTTGACATCAATGACAAGACTATAACTTATCTAACCTTTCTACTATCATGTCTTCCTCTAATCTTGGTCGGTCTTCATCATCATCTCCATCAGATAATCAATCTTCAACATTGTTATCAGTTATGGTAACAATCTCCCTCTTTGGCATTGATGGCAACACTAAACAAATTCAATGTTCAACTAATGATGGTATCCTTTCACTGTCATTCATATTTTGTACTCCCTTTGAGTAGTAACTTATTCTTTTCTGATCTTTCATATGTAGTCTTTCTCTGTCAGTAACAATATCCATTTTGATTCCTTCAACAACATTCTATCATTCATCTCTATTCATCTCCTTCTGATAGTATTCTACATCTTACTGTATTCATCTTATTTTTTCATCTTCCTCTTACTTCACTGGTCTTCTCCCTATATCAATTGACTTATTCTCCCTTACTGTATACATCTCCCTCTTTGACAACAATTCCAAAGAAACATAAACATCTCAGATATACCTCAAGTATATAGATTTTCCATTGCAGTAATAAACATCCTTTTTTACAACTTCAAGCTTCACCTAAAGAGTGAACACTAGCATCAAATCACAAGGTCGATATTCATTTGAGTCCTTGAATTGATGCAGCATGCATCTTTCCTTAATGTACATTGGATAGGGGAAGAACCCCTAACTTACCTCGGAGATACTCAAAATCATCCTTCAATAATGGTTTTTGTAAAGATATCAGCTATCTTCTCTATAGAATTCACATACTCCAATGTCACATGCTTATCTTGTACTTTCTCTCTCAAGTAGTGATACTTAATAGATATATGTTTGGTCTTTGAATGCATCACAAGGTTCTTTGATATGCTAATTGCACTAGTATTATCACAATAAATTGTAAGAGGATCATTAATCTCTTCATGCATACCTTCCAGTAGTTGTTTGATCCATACAATGTTAGAATAATTCATAGTTGCTTCCACATATTCAACTTTTGTAGTAGATTGTGAAATACAACTTTGTTTCTTGCTTAACCATGTCACTAGTCTTTCTCCCAAAAAGAAAGCTCTACCACTAGTGCTTTTCATGTCATCGATATTTCCTACCCAATCAGCATCAATATATACCTTAAGATCAAAATATCATTTTCTTGTGTATAACAGATTCAAATCTTTAGTCCCTTTCAAATATCTGAATATCCTCTTAATTGTAGACAAATGTGTTTCCTTTGGGTTTGTATAAAACCTTGCAACAATTCCAACTGAATGTGTTATATCGAGTCTACTATGTACCACATATTGTATTTTACCAATCATTGATCGATAAAGTATCTCATTCACATCCTTAGTGTCATCTTCCTTAGACAATTTACAACCAGTAGCCATTGGTGTTCCAACCGGTTTTGAGTCTTCCATATTGAATGTTTTTAGGATCTCCTTGATATACTTAGATTGAGTGATGTAGATCCCATCCTTGTTGAATTTGAAGTCCAATAAAGAATTTAATCTCTCCTATCATAGAAATCTCAAATTCTTTTCGCATCTCCTCAGTAAATAATTTAGACATTATCTCATTATCACCAAATATAATGTCATCAACAAATATTTCAGCAATCAAGATTTCATCAGATTTCTCACATTTCAAGTATAAATTATTGTTATCACTAGTACTTTCAAATCAAATCTTAACTAAATAAGAGTGCAGTCTTTCATACCATGCTCAAGGAGCCTACTTTAATCCATATAAAGCTTTGTGTAGTTTGCAAACCATGCTCTTATTGTTCTTGTCAACAAATCCATCAAGTTGTTCAATGTATACTTCTTCTTCAAGTATTCCATTCATAAATGCAGATTTAACATCCATTTGATAAACTTTGAATCCCTTTTAAGATGCATAAGCAAGTAATATTCTAACACCTTCTAATCTAGAAATAGGGGCAAAAGTTTCACCATAGACAATACCTTCTTCTTGTGCATACCCTTTGCAGACTAATCTTGCTTTATTCCTAATCACATCTCCTTTCTCATTGAGTTTATTTCTAAAAATCTATCTTGTTCCTATCTACCCATTCTTATCCTTAGGTCTCGGTACCAGTGACCATGTATTAATCTTTTCAATTTGATCTATCTCTTCTTTCATAGCATTCATCCAATCTTCATTTTCTAGTGCATCTTTTACTAACCTAGGCTCAAATTCAGAAATCAAACAAGTGTTATCTTTCAACTTACTTATTTCCATAACTCATGCATTCTTGTCTCCAATAATTTTTCTCGGTGAGTTGTGTCTTCTCACATACTTTTCTAATACAGGTTCGGTAGACTATTCAACATTGTTTTCATCGCTCGATAGAGGGTCATATTTTTCATCAATTTATGCTTGTTTTTACTCAGTTATGTCAACTGAATTACCATCTTGTACATAAACAAATATATTATAATCCTCAGGTTCCTTTTTACTATCCTCTTCATTCTTTTCACCAAATTCATCAACTCTTACATTTGCACTTTCAACTATTTTGTTAGAATCCTTGATTAAACATTATATGCTTTACTTTTTGATGAGTAACCAAGAAATATTCCTTCATCATCTTTAGAATCAAACTTTCCATTTCTAAAATCTTTCAATATATAACACCTACTTCCAAATTTTTTGAAATAACTTACATTCAGTGTTTTGCCAAGCCATAGTTCATAGGGTGTCTTGTTTGCACCTTTCTTCAACTATATTCGGTTGAGAGTGTAAACTACAGTACTTATAGCTTCTCTCCAAAATGTTTGTGCAACCTTTTTATCAATCAACAAAGTTCTAGCATAGTCAGCAATAGATCTATTTCTTCTCTTAGCTATCCCATTCTGTTGTGGAGTCCTCGGTGCATATATTTATCTTTTAATTCCATGCTCATTATAGAAGATAGTAAATTCATCAGAGATAAACTCACCTACTCTATCAGATCTCAAATACTTCAGATATTTACCTTTTTCCTTCTCAACTCTAGCCTAATACCACTTAAACATTTGAAATGCATCAGATTTTTCATCCACAAACAAAATAAAATATCGATCACCATAGTAGCTTTGAACTTCCATAGGACCACAAAGTTCAGCGTGAACCACTTCCAAAATACCATTTGTACAATAAGATTTTCTTAGAAAACTTGACTTGGTCATCTTACCGATTTGACATTCCCTGCACATAGCTTTCTCAGGTTTTCTTAATCCCAGTAGTCCTATGACTCTACTCTTCTTACTCACTTTGATCAAGTTATCAAAATTCACATGACACAGTCTCTTATTCCATAACCATACATCTTCAGTTTTAGAAAATAAACAACTCTTTGCATCATTATCAAGATAAAATAAATTACCTCTTGATTGTCCTCCAATTCCAATTAGATCTCCATCAACACCATAGATCTTAACTTTTATGCGCTGAAATTCCTGTCGGTGGCTAGTATTGTTCAATTGTGCAACACTCAATAGATTATAGTTCAGTCCTCTAACCCAATATGCATTATTATATTTCATCTTATCATTCACCACAATAGATCCTTTACCTTTCATAGGACATGGAGCATTATTGCCAAATCTGACAAATCCTCCATCATATTCTTCTAGGTTCTCAAACTTGTCAATATCACCAGTCATATGGTGTGAAAAAACACTATCAATAATCCAAGAGTCTGGTTTACTTACATGAGAAACAAGTGTTTTTTCATCTTCAAATTTTTCCTCATTTGATTCTTCCTTTATAGCAACAAAAACAACTTCATATACTTCCTCAATATCATCAAATTCATCATCAGTTACACCTTCCTCAGCTAGGTAGAAAGACTTCTTACCTTTGTCCTTAAAGTCTATGAATCTTCGGTTTCAATTGTCTCTTTTTCATTCTTATCAATCATGTCATTGTCAGGACATCTAGATGCAATATGTCGAATCTTATTACAACTGAAACATTTCAATGGTAACTTTCCTTTGTACTTTCCTTTGCCTCTAGGTAGTCGATTAGCCAGGAGTGCCTCCAATTCTTTGTGTTCTTTCTCTTCGGTGAGGATAATTTCATACTCATTTCCATATGAATTGTTGTGATTATCTCTTTCTCTTCTTGGTGGTCCAATGCTCACAAATGACTTGAAGGCTATCTCAATAGTTGGTAGACTATTATCATAGTTACTTAACTCAAATGCAGTTAGCTTACCGATTAGGGCTTCAAGAGTAACAGTATTGTTTGGTATAGATCTCAATTCTTGAATTGCAGATACTCTAATAGCATACTTAGAAGATAGGGTTCTCAAGAGTTTACTTATTACTTTCTCATTAGTCAATGATCCACCAACACCTCTGATGGTACTCCCAACTTCCTTGATTCTGCTACTATATTGTGTGGTGTTCTCTTCATATTTCATCCTCATTTCATCATATTTTCCCCTCAGACTGTCAACCATATCCTTTTGCACATGTTGATCTCCTCCATAGATAATTATGAGCCTATCCCACATCTCTTTTGAATTAACACAATCCTTGATATCGTTAAATTCAGCATCAGAGAGGGAAGAAGCAATTTCTATCATAACCGAGTTGCGTTCCTTCCTTTCTCTCATCTGATCAACTTTCAAGGGTCTAATAGGTGGTGGAGTGTAGCCATTATCAATCAAGTTCAGTGCAGAGTCTCCAACCCCAGACAGATACAATCTCATTCTTCTTTTCCATGTAGAGAAACTTTCATTGTTCAACTTAGGTACTTCTCTCCTATACATCTTTGGATCTTTTACTCAAGTCTTCAAACTTATCTCTTCAGAGTACTTAGCTATGATACCAATTGTTAGATTACAGAGAGGGGGGTGAATCAGTAATTTTGATCACAAAATACCTTTAAAACTTTTCTCTGATTAACTTAGTAACTACTCGGTAACAACACAGTTCACTATTTACCAACAATAATAAATAAACTATACCTTTCAGTAAATTATTCACACAAATCATTCACAATGTATAACACCAATGTTTATCATGGAAACCCAGCTTTGGGAAAAACTACTGTGGAAATTGTCACCCACTAAGAAAATACTCTTTTGAAGTACACATGGTTAAGAGCCAATCTGGTTAAAGATTACAAAACACATTGTTAGGTGTAAACCGGTTAAGGGATTTACCTCAAATCTATTAGGATCTTCACCTTGTTATGAGTGGCCTTGTTAGAGGGCTTTAAACACTATTTATAATGTCACCTTTCTCAAGGATTTTACAATAAGGTTGTTAAGTCCACTCTATTAAGAGATTTCTCTGTTACAAATGCTAGTAAGAAACAGTAATAAAATTGACATGTTAATTTGTAACTATCTTTTCTCAATCGGATCCTTGTGCTCTCTTCTGTCTTCACTTCAATTCTTCATCATCCACTAGCATCAACACTTCATCAAATCTTCCTTTTCCCACTCGAAATCTATTTGTTCCTTCTTCTCTGCAATAGTTGGTAACCCTTCAACTATTCAGTTTACCAGCCATTTATCCATATAAGATCATCCTTTATATAGACAACTTTTTCCTCTTAATCTCATCTATTACAGTTTCCTTTAATCAATCTTGACCGTTCATTTCATTATACATCTGATCTGGATCTTGGTAACATGTTTTCTTTTCACCTAGGAACTTGAACTTTTTCTAGAAACTTGTTCCATCTCTTTTACTACTTAGATCTTGTCATAGATCTTCACCTTGAATTTTCCTATCTGTAGATTTCTTGTAACTAAATTTCCTCAGCATCATGATCATCTAGCTCATCATAGCTAATCATTAAATGTTGATTCCATCCTTATTTAATATTGTTCCTTGCTCAGTGTCCATTATAATTTTGGTAACATCGCTCAATGCCTAAACCTTTTTGCTTTACCAAGTGACCTATCTTTTTCTCTTTATCTTACCGAGTGACTCTTCCATCTCGGTAGCCAAAACAACTTTATTTACCGAATTCTCAAAACTTTATCACCATGCTTTACCGACTTAACATACTCATATGTTAGGTAGAAAATAATCATATCAACATAATCAAATCATTGTCCGATCTATATCAGTTGCCCATTCAAGTTCTTCAACTTCTCATTTCTTCGTATCCTTAACTCATTCATCTTATATCATTACCAAATGATATGGCAACATAATATAAATTAGAAATCAATTGCTTGACATCAATGAAAAGACTATAATTGATCTAACCTTTCTACTATCATGTGTTCCTCTAATCTTGGTCGGTCTTCATCATCATCTCCATCAAATAATCAATCTTCAGCATTGTTATCAATTATGGTAACAAAGATTTCATGCATAATAAATTACTGATATAACTTTATTGAAATCCTTCAAAAACTTCATAGAGGTCTAATATAACTTATATTGATATATCTTGAGTTGAAAGTTCAAAAAGATAGCGCTTGTACTGCATTAATCATGCAATCAAGAAAGAGGATAGCAAAGCATATCCCATGAAGAAGAGCATATATAAGATGAATTAGTTGTCAAATAATGACATTAATGTCAAGGAGTAGTGGTCTTAGTTGGAAACGGATGTCAAGACATTTGAATTTTAAATTTTGAAATTCAAATCTTTAAAAATATTATTAATACAAGTTCGATGTTCAAAAAGAGTTTTCCAAAAAGAATCCCAGAATTTTAAGAGGATTTTGAGGCCTAATTAGTAGTCTAATGTATGTTTTGAATGCCCTCATGGGTTAGTCATCAACCAAGGACACTTTTAAGAGAAAAATCATTAAATTCTCTTTAGTTCTAGTCCTATTTTGGGGGGATATTCAACTATGCACGACCCTCAAAGATATTTTTAAATTCAAAGGTGATTGCCCAAACAACTATGGCTAGTACAGTGTAAATAATTTAAGTAGTTATTAGTTAGATGATTGCAGAGATTTCCTTGTAATTTTTTTGAGGTACAATACCATTGTATTTATAGTATAACTTGATCATTGGGACACTTCAGTGTGGCTCATCCTGCAACCTAGCACTCCATCAACTTCTTGGTTCTACAACCCCTCAACCTTGGCCTTGGTCTACTCCCTTCACCATGTTAATGCACTTCATGATTTCAAATGAATTTGGACAAAAAACCTCTCCATCATATGATCTTTGTTTTGTAAAAACACCCTTGAATGAGTTAATAATATATGTCCCAAAACTAGACATCAACAAGGTAGCATACTTTATCAATGAAGAAGCTTAAATTTGTCACATTCAGAGTAAGACATAGATTTGGGGTCAAAAAATATGGAACCTTTCCCAATGGAGTAAGATTTATAGGGTCAATGCACGTGCATTACAAAATTTCAATTATCTTAAAACAATGAGGAAATCCAAGGAACAGTGGCACTAATTTGACTATAACTGTCATAGAATTTAGGACAGGTTTGGAAGTAGTGAAGGAAATCTGACATTTAAAACAATCTAGAGCTTTCACTCCAGACCCAAGTAATATATTTTAGTCTTCTTACATTCCCTTTCAACCTTGCCTTCAATTGGATTCCTTCATTAAGTATTTGGTTGTCAAACAAATATAAAAAAAACCATTGTCACTATTTAATTGGTTTTAGATTGTGAACCCACAATCAACAATCGAGAAACTAACAATGGCCTTTTCCATGCAAATAAAGGAATCAATTATGTTTTCCACACTTTAATCTACCCCTTCCAACACTTGGGGCCCTCAAACTCAAGTGAAATTAATCAGAACATTTGAATTTGTTGTTACAATCATCAAAAACTCTATGACAGTCTGCCTAGGGCATGGAATTTATCCACAGACACACAACCAATTGACTTCAAACTGAATGAAATAGAAAACTACTTCAAAATACTAATAGATTCTAGAAAATGATAATTTTTGAACAGTGAGAAATGGAGGTATTAACCAAACCTGGTGTAAATGCTTGATATTGAGGGTTTGAATGTTGTTTTGAAATAAATTATTTGATCTCTCTCTATGATCAACGACAAGACCTCAAACCTGAATCAAAACGAAGCCAAATCCTTATATTTTATATTCGAAAATGCTTCAAATCCAACGGCTATCCATACAAATGAATACCACGTTGTCGGTCAAGGAAAAACCAATAAAATGACTTTCAAACACAAATTATTTTGTTAAAGACTTCCAATTAAACTCTTTAACATTGAATGAATCCATACCTTTGCCACTTTTGCGCAGAGCTACCTTTTCCACTACGAATGCACAAGAAAATAAAAATGAATTTGCGTAAATTTTTCTTCCTCATTTTTAAATGTGTTCCCGCAATCATCACACTTTTGATGGTGTAAATGGTGTTGGAATTACGACACTATCAGGCATAATTGTAAAAAAAAATCAATTTCACAAAATGTGCCCCTCTGTTGGAAATGATCATCAGAAAAGAGGCCCAATTGTATTAGTGTGTGACATATTCACCTTCTTTCATTCTCATAGAATCAAATTTTCCTTTCAAACTTTCAGCTTTTGCCTTCTAAACATGCAGATCTCCACCATATATTAATGCAAGCTTGTCCCACATTTTTTTGTTGTATCACATCCTTTTAGATCATCAAATTGCAGGTCGGTGAGAGCAGAAGATATCTCAATCATAACTTATGTGTGATCTTGTCTTTCTCTTATTTGTTCAACTATCATAGGCCCAAATGATGGTGGTGAATTCTCATTATCAAGATAGTATATAGCGTACTCTCCAATTCCAAATATATGCAGCCTCATCTTGCTTTGCCATGTAGAGAAGATGTCCTTATTCAACTTTGGTGCCTCCCTCTTATACATCTTCGGATCTTTTACTCAAGTCTTTCAAACTTATCTCTTTAGAGTACTTGGCTCTAATACCAATTGTTGGATTACCGAGAGGGGGGTGAATCAGTAATCAGTGATTCTTTAAACCTTAAAACTTTCTCGGATTCAACTTGGTAACAACTCGGTCATACAAACTTCAATATTAACCGATAACAGTAAAATAACTTTATCAATTAGCAATAACATTCACAATAAACATTCAACACATATAACACCAGTATTTAATGTGGAAACCCAATTTGGGAAAAACCATTGTGGGAATTGTCACCCACTAAAGAAATACTCTTCTGAAGTATGCTCAGTTAAAAGCCAATCTAGTTAAAGATTACAATGCACATTGTTAAATGTGACCCTGTCAGGGGATTTACCTCAGATCTGTTAGGAACTTCACCCTGTTTGGAGTGGCCTGGTTAAAGGTCTTCAAACACTCTTCTAGAATGTCACCTTTCTATGGGTTTTACAATAAGACTATTAAGTCCACTCGGTTAAGATATTTTTCTATTACAAATGTTAATAAGAAATAGTATAAAAATTGATCTTTAAATCTGCAACTCCCTCTTGCTTAATCAGATATTTTATGCACTCTTTGTCTTCACTTCATTCCATCACTTTCACTGGCCTCAACACTTCATCAATCTTCACCTATGGACTCAGATTTCAACCTTTTTCTTCTTCACTGCATCACTCAGTTACACATCCACCTTTCAACTTTGCCATCTTGTTTTCCAGTAAATTCCATCCTTTATATAGACTCTATTTTGCCTCTTAATCTCCTTTTTTACATTTTCCTCTTATTATTCTCAACTCTCAGATCATCTTCATAAACTGATTCAATGAATTTGGAACTCGGTAAAATGTTTTATCATCACCTTGGAAATTGAACTTTTCTTGGAACTTGTACATTCACTTTTGCGGCTTAGATCTTACCTTAGATCATCATCTTAAATTTTCTTGATCATAGATATCTTTGACTAACTCTTCCTCATCCTTAGAATCTTCCAGATCATTGTATCTCATCATTAAATGTTGTTCTTATCCTTGAATTTAATATTTTTTTCTTGTTCGGTGGCTAACTTCTTATCCTTCAACCGAAATTCTGCTTTCTTCACTCAGTAACTAACTTTGTCTATTAGGTTTCTTGACTTTCTTTCTCTTTACCGAAACTTACTTTCCTTTTATCGAATAACTTTTTCTGTTCGGTAACCAAAATATTTTTTTTACCGACTTGACCAATTTTCTTTACTCACTTGTCCAATCTCTTTACCAACTTGATATAATCAAATGTAAAGTAGAAAATAACTAAATCAATATAAACTTATCATTGTCTGATCTATATTAGCTACCCAATTAGGTTCTTCACCTTCACATATTTTCACTTCTTCTTTTTCCTTAACTCACTCAACTTATATCATACTCTGAATGATATGGCAACTCAATATAAACCATAAATCAATTGCTTAACATCAATGACAAAATAATAATTCATCTAATCCTTCTACAATCTTGTATACCTTTGATCTTGGTCGATCTTCATCATCATCACCATCAATTAACATTAAGTACATATAAATTTGTACCCCCTAAATTAAACGATGTTCTCTATGTGGGGAAATCTCTTATAAAAAATTTGCATCGTCCAAATCACCATTAATGGTGTTTTCAGGTCTCTTTAGGAGGGAGGTAAGGTAAAAAGTGAAAAAAAGGTACTAATGTCAAAAATTGGAGGTCCAATATCAATTTTGTATATGTATGTGTTTATGTGTGTGGTGTGTGTGTGTGTACATATGTACATATGTATGTATGTATTCATGCATTACATGTATGTGTGAATAAGTATATATATGCATATGTATATATGTTGCATACATGCATGGATCTATTTATGTGGCTCTATTATGTTTAGGTTACATCTACATTAATGAAGATAAATATTTAAAAATAATTAGAATAATCCACAAAAATAATCTAGAGCATATTTCCAAAATTGATAAAAGGGAGATTCTAAAAGAGATTCAAGACTGGACATAAGTAGATTTTGAGTAGATCTAGAACAATAATAAAAGATGAAGAATGCAACAAATTTAAAAAGGATCAATAATACATGTACGAGGATGAATAAGGGTCGTTATGAAAAGAAGATTGATAGCAATTTGTAAATAATATTGGGTATGTTTATGATGATGTTTGAAGGATTTATAGTATATTATGAAGGTGCATTAAATCTGAATTATAGTAAACCTTTTAGGTTGATTTATATCAAATTTCAAGGAAGATTTGAGAAATTTCTTAGGAAAACAATGAGTTTGTTTTGATTGGGATTGGTGCCTCATATTCAAGATATTGGTGCCTCCTATAAGGAGATTGTTTTCATTTTCTAAGTTGGTGCTTGGCAATTGGGGTTGGTGCCTCCAATAGGCTAGTGCCTAGAAATTAATTGTGAGGAGTGGTATCTCTAGTAGGTTGGCACCTAAAAATTTGTAAGAAGATTTTTATATAAGAAATATCTTGTTATGGTTTTTTCTTCCAAGATTTTCCACATAAATCTTATATTAAGTAACTCTTGCATCTCATGTGAATGATATTCTGTAATTAACACATTTATGGTATTAAGTTTGAAAATGGGAAATGGGATTTTATTTCATAAAATACATTGATTTTAAAGGTGGAAATACATGTTACATTAGTAGGCATTACACCTTCATGTATACCATTTTTGGGCCCATCAAGCCTTCCCTCTTTGCTACATTAAAGGGCTTAAAGTCTTCAAATTCAAATACATTACACTTCCTCTTTATATATTGCACATTCATGAACATATCTTTCTATCTAAAGAATTACACTTCCCTTCACACATTACCACAATTTTATTTTATTTTACTTACATGAGTGTTCTTGGCCATTTAGGGTGACGTCACCATTATTTACCCATGCTAGAGTGCCTCTAGCAGGCATGCTTATAATTTTATATTTTGGTGTGTGCATTCTTTTACAATCATTTCTATATATACTTGCATAGCTATATGCCTACACATTTAGATTACAATTATTTTTCATGTATCATAATTTCTCTCTCCCTATAATTCCTTTATCTGAGTGATACAAACAATTGTCAATTTGGGGTAGGAAAAAGATAATGGAGGGTGCATATTTTGTTTCCAACATATTTTTATGTCTAGCTTGTAGAAAATGATGGTGCTTATAAATATTATTAATTATAATGGAAAGAACATATACAAAATGCCTACATACAAGATTATAGCTTCGCAATGTTGATTACTTTATTTAGACATGGTGATTTCTTTTATGGTTGAATATTTACTATGAATGCATGTTTGTGATGGTTATGTGTTTTAGATGCATGATAATTTTACAAGTCTCATACACTTGAAAATAGGGACAAAATGTAATAGTAAAAATTGCAATACCTATGTTATTTTTTCTTTAGTTTTGTGTTTATTTTGAGGAAAAATCTCAATACATAGACATATTGATAACTAACATAATTTTGTGCAAAGTCCCTTTCCCTATGATATCTACCTACCCATTGCACTTACCTTTCCTTCCCAATCATATGTTTACATGTTCCTATACATTTTCCCTTCCACTTTTCATCATACACACATGCACATACTTCCATGCACACAGGGTCTATCTACTTTCATGTCTCAAGATTATATTGTAATCAAAAGGTCATTCTCATAATTGAAGCTCTTCCCAACATAATTTTTTAAAAAAAAACCTCATAACATTGACCTAATCCCCCTCTTAACCTCGATGTCTAAAACTAGCTACAAACAATTTTGTGTGGTGTGTTGTCATATCCTTGTCTTTAAAGGAATTCAACATAATAGACTTGAAGAATATCATTCACATTTACTAACTTTAATTGGTAATCTAAAAGGAATATAATGTTACACAATCATTCTTAAGAACAAACACGTGACTAAAAATTTTTATTTTTTATTTTTTCAATACATTTCTACATATTCTCACCTCAAAGAACATGTCCCCCTATGACAAACTAATAGTCATACCAAGATATTTATTTATACTATCAATCCATCAAATATTAAAAGCCATGAAGAAAGTTAAGACAATTTGATGAACTAACAATATAAGTCTACAATTATATAATACAAGTTTGTAGGTGAGATGAATTTATGTTTGTTGGTTAAATCCTTGATTTCCAAGATTATTCCTACATAGAGCTAGATAAAATATTCTAATTCTTAAGTGTTTTATATTGATCATGGCCAAGGTTTTTCATAGTAGTTATTTTTTGAATAAGCATGATAGGGATTTAGTTCATTAAACTAAACCATAGTTTTTGGATGGCTTTGGCCTGCATACATGGCTTTGGATTCCTCATTTCAATCCTCATGAGTCCTCAATCATTTTTGCTCCATTTTTGGTATCCTTTCTCTCTTTCCATTGGAATATAGAGACCTTGAAGTGATTGAAACATTGGAAAACCAAATGGGTATCTTCATGAACCATGACTTGAGGCATTTTGAACATACAGATCTCCCTATGTGGTTTTGTGTCTTGTTAGATCTAACCAAAGATTTATCAAACGATATTGAAATATGATCTCCCTTTGGTGTATGGTCTCCAAAAGTGTTGATTGACGACCCAATAATAGTGCAAAATAATATTAATTGTTTAGGGAATTTTACTTTGGAGTAACTCCAATCAAATGATGTTGAAGTTACAAATTGTAAGGATTCGGTCTCTAATGTTTCCCTGTGCTCACTTTCATAACAATATGGTGTTCCCATATCCCTTGAGATTCCCTTTGTGAGTGGCTCGGGATCTATAAAATCTTCATTTAAGAAACCTTCTTTAGATTTGGTTAGTTTTGAGCCTTAATCCGCCTTAAGCTCTTCTCATATTAGCACATTTGTTAGATGTAGCAAGCATGAGTTTGCAAACTTCTTGAGCCTTAAGACGAAGGTTGATAACTAGGAGTTTCTCTCTTTTCTCCCAAAATTATGGTCAATGTTGGGTAAACCCTCATCCAATATATGTGCCCTAACTAGGAGATTAAATTTGTACCAATCATATGGAGATTATTTTCAAGCATAAACCCAATTACAAAGCTTCGTGAGACTACAAGTTACTTCGATCCTTCCTCTAAGTGGCTCATACAAGGAATTTTGGATTGTGAAGGCCCTTCAGATAGATCAAAAAACTTAGCTCCTATTAGTAGTGTCTCTCTTCTAGAAGAACTTTCTCAATCAAAGTCGGTTCCTCAATTAGAGCAGCAAGATATGGTAGGCTTATCAAATATGATTTTAAAGTTCAATCACCTTGTCGATGAGGCTCTAGTATCAACTCAGTCTCACAACACTAAGATACCTCCTACTATGGACCTTAAATCAATTTCAATGGAAGAGTAGCAATATTGGATAGATGATCTCCCTCACTTTACAAGTAGATGAAGAGGATCCTCTTCTCTACTCTATACTACAAACACCTATTACATAATGCATTTCAAGTCCCCCTCTAAAATGGTAAGGGGAAGAAAGGTAGGCCCTCAAAACACAAGGTAACTAAGGTGGACATCAAAGTAAGAATTCAAACTACATTAGGCCCATCGCTCTCCATGCAAGATATGAAATTCATAACATGGAATGTTAGGGGCCCAAATGCCCCTAATAAAAAAACACCTCATCAAATCTCAGATTGAGGCTATTGGATCACATATTATATTGCTTCAAGAAACTAAAATCACTAGAGAAGAATCTAAAAAACCCTTTGCACGATGAAAAAAATAAAAATTCATTGCCTCAGCATCTATAGGGGCATCTAGAGGGTTGGCTATTTTGAGGATGGATAGATTTATTCGGGTTTAAAAATAGCAGAAAAGGCTAATTAACAACAAATCCAGGTCAAACATTTTAGGATATTCTTCCATCTATTTAATGTGTATGGGCCTACACCATCTATAAGTAAGAAACTCCTTTGGTATTCCTTAAACGTGGCTTGTGAAAACACTTCTATTTAATGCTTTTTTGATTATCCAAGACAAGATGGGAGGAATTGTTCCTCCTATTAAGACAATGCAAGATTTTAACAATTTTGTACCCAACAATGGTCTTAATGATTACATTCTAACTAACAGAAAATTCACAAGGAAAAACAAAACATCCAATTTCCTCCATATTGTTGAGAGATTGGATAGAATATTCACCAATCCAACTTGGATTTCCCAGCATGGCTTTTATACTTCAAAAATTATATCATTTTCAAGATAAAATCATTTCCCTTTGCAAGTCAACCCATCCTTTGTGGTGGCACATAAGAAACCTACGCTTCATTCAAATTTGAAAAGATATGGTTTAGAGATCCCTCCTTTCTTCCTCTTTTGAATTTGTGGTGGAAAACACCCCTTTCATTCTAGGTTCCAAAATGTATCGGCTATGCAAGAAACTTCAACTAATTAAAATCCACATCAAAGAGTGGAACAAACAAGTTTTTAAAAACATTTTTGCATCCAACGCTGATCCAAAAAGAGTATTCAGAGGTCCTCATTAGAGAAGAGATTCTAGAGACAAAAATAAGAGAATTGTGGCTTCGAAATGGGGATAAAAATTCCAAATTCTTTTAGTCATCATCCAAATCAAAATATATTTCTAATTCTATTTCTCAAATCAAATGTTCTTCTGAATTCCTCCTAATAGAAAATGAGAAGATCCGAGAGGAGGCAATTCACTATTTCTCTAAGCTCTTTGCAGCACCCCGGCCAGACACAATCTAAGATAAAGATAACATCCAAGGTTTGCTAGACAATATCCCCCATTTGGTTACTTGCCAAGATAATGCAGCTATTCTCAAACCTTTTTCCCATGAAGAAGTGAGGGTTTTAGTTTTCTTTATACACCCTAAAAAAGCACTAGGCCCAAATGGTCTAACAACCCTTTTCTTCCCAAGATGTTGGGAGTTCATAGGGTCAGATGTTTGGGCAGCCCTAGAAGAGGCTAGGAAGAATGGTAACATTCTCAAGCAATTCAATACATCTTTCATTGACCTCATTCAAAAAAAAAGCTTGAACTCTTTTGCATATTTTAGACCTATTTCTCTTTGTAATTTGATTTACAAGATCTTCTTCAAGGCTATCTCAATCAAAAAGGAAAATTTGATTCCTAAACTCATTTCAGATGAAAAAGGAGTTTTTGTTCCGTAGAAAGTAACATCAGAGGGTGTGTTGATTTCCCATCAAGGTTTCCACACTATCAAGCATCACAAGTTGGAATCCAGGATTATCAAGCTAGATATGCTTAAAGCATGTGAGAGTCAATTGGAAATTTTTGGAGCAGGTTCTCATGAAATCTGGCTTTTCGAACATATGGTGTGGGTGAATTATTTCATTTTTTTTAGTAGTCAAATTTTGTGTGCTCATTAATGGGAAACCATGTATATTTTTCTCTCCTTCATAGTGAGGCAGGCAAGGAGATCCTTTGTCTCCATACTCATTGATCATTTTAGTTGAGACCCTTATTGTTCCATTACAACTAAACATCACCTTAATTTGTGGAAAGGAATTAGCGTCCCTCACTCTAAGGTGAAACTCACTCATATCTTATTTTTTGATGACACAATTTTGTTTGGTGAAGCTTCTGTGAGAGAGGCCCAAACCATCATTTAGATTTTGGAAAAAATTTGTGGAGTCTCGAGTCAAAAAAATAATGCATCCAAATCAAAACAAAAATTCCAATATTGCTCTCCTTGGTCTCTCTCAAATTATCTAGTGTCTTGGATTGAAATAGAAATTACTATCCAACAAATATCTCGACATTCCCCTATTTGCGAGTAAAAATAAAAGATCATTTTGGGAAACTATTTGAAATTCTATTCAAAAGAACACATTTTCTTGGAAAAGCACTTAGTTATCACTAATAGGAAGACTTCTCATGATTAAAGCCATTTTGACCAGCATTCCATACATCATGTCAGTTATGCCTATCCCAAAGGGCATTTGTTTGATATAGAGTCCAAATTGAGAAGTTTCCTTTGGAAAGGAAACAATGAACCCAAAGAAAAACTTCATCTTATATCCTAGGAAAAGGTTTGCACACCTAAACATGTTGGAGACTTAGGTATAGACAACTTGGAATACAAAAATAAGGCCTTGGGGTAAGATTGTATGAAAAATGTTGTCTAATCACAATTCAAAATGGACAGCAATCATGATAGGCAAATATCTGGATTCAAAGGCCCTAGAGAGAATTTTCATTGCCCTTACTATGTCATCAGGATCTCAAATGTGGAATTTCATGTTGAATTGTAGAGGGGTTTTCCTCCCCCATGTTGAATTCCATGATGGCAAAAAGGTCACCTTTTGGGAGAGCTCTTGGAATGGATACCCTCCTCTAAATAAGTTAGTTTTGTTGTCTCAAGCTAGAGAAAATCTCAAAGAAGAATGGAGAGTCAAAGTTCGTGATTATTTGTACATTAACGATTGCAATGGGGTGAAAAATATCATATGTAAAGACATCTCGTCCACCCCCATTTCAAAAAATCAAAGAAACATTCTCAAAGGAGAGCTAGATTGGATATTTTTGTATTATAAGGACTCCCAAATTGCCTCATCTGGTCTCGCTTGCCTTTTGGTACTACTCAGTCAAACAAGTCTATACAATTCTAAGGAATCCTAGAAATGTAACAAGATCAAGGGGCTTCTCCCCTTGTTGGTTAGATGATAGGCTCCTAAAGGCGAGCTCCTTCACATGGTTAGCACTAAAATGCAAAATTCTAACAAGTGATAGACTTTCTATCTTGGGATTGCCCCTAATTTCATCTGTGTCATGTGAATCAAATCAAAGACAACAAACCACTTACTTCTAAATTGTCCATTTGCAAGCTCTTGTTGGTCATGGCTTCAAGAAAAGCAACATTGGAATGCACCCCTTACTTGATCTTCTAGCAATATTTAAGTCATGGCCCCTTCTTCATCAAAACTCTATTTATGTAGTAATTTAGAAGGTTGCCCCATCCATTATAATCTGGAATATCTAGTGGGAAAGAAATAGACATATATTTAGAAATAAAAAGAACTATCTTGAGTCTATTATCCATAATATTGAAATTACAATCCCAAAATTAGGTAATGCATATTGTATGAAACACAAAAGAATTGACTCTTGTTTCACATCCTAGGATGCAAGTATTCTCTCATAAGGAATCATATTTCTCTCCCATTCAAAGTAGTCTGCTAAACAACAAGCCAAATAACAAGAAGGAAATCAAATGGAAATCCCCTAACAAGAACTTTGTTAAACTAAGCTTCAAAAGGTAATCAAGGTACCTCTAGTGTGGGGTGTGTTTTGGGGGATTATATGGGTGTATTTGTGGCTTCCCTTGCTATTAGAGTTCCATATAACACAAACAATGTGGCCGAGGCAAGTGCTCTAGTTGTTGGCCTCAAACTAGCTATAAAACTTTAAGTCAACCAATTGGTGATTGAAGGGGTTTTTGAAAACATCATCTTAGCCCTAAAGAAATTTGAAACTCCGAATCGGAGAATCAATTACATCCTCCAAGAAGCTTGAGATTGTTTGTCATTCTTTGATAACTACCATATATCCATTATTTTAGAGACATGAATATGGTTGCAAATGGGCTAGCCAATATAGTATGTCTCCTTGAAGTTGTTGAGGAATCTATTTTCAAAAAGGAAATTATGGAGGACCCATTATTTGTTGGATTACTTTATGGAAATTTAAGTACTGAGAGGGGAGGGGTGAATCAGTACTAGAAAACACTTTTTTCTAACTTTCTTAACCATTCACCGAATTCAGAACTTTGAATGTAATAATATAAAATATGTAAAACATAATCATAACACACAACTCATAACACCATTATTTTGGTATCGTAAAAATCCTTGTTAGAGGATAAAAATTGCAGTGGGGATGACACACACAACACTTCACTGCTGCAGTAAAAAGTTTGTTTGGTTAGAGCTACAATGTTAGCTATTTCTGATAGCTTACCTTGTTAAGAGTATTAACCCTGTTAGGAGTCTAAAGACTGATTAAGTCTACCTTGTCAAAGGATTTTACAAATCTAATCTAAAAGTTGTACCATGTTAAAGGATTTACAAAAAAAGATCTATTAGGATTTGTTCGGTTGAGAGACTTTACAACTCTGATTACACTTTAATCAGTAACATGAACTTGTATGTAATACTTGCATCAATCTTATCCTTATCAAACTCAATATGCTCAATAATTGTTTACCTCATAATGTGTTTCACTCACAATATCAATTATGTACTCGGTTGCTTCAAATCTGAATCACATTCATACTCTGTTCTTACTGTGTAGCTTGGTATTGCTCAGTGCTCGGTGCTCGATTTGCCTTAATCGGTGTTTGTTCCTCATTACCTTTACTAAAATTACATTTTCTTTTATTTCTCTTTACCAACTAGCATATGATTTTACCGACTTGACTTCCCTTCATTACCGAATGACTTTGACAATCAATATGATTTAATCATAACTAATGACAACAAAATAACTTTATAGGAGTATCAATCTTCCCCTTTGGCATTAGTTTGGTATCTTTGTTAAAAACCTTCAAAGTGATCAAAATTTATGTCCTTAGCAAAATTTACCATGTAAACATTTCTCGGTAAAACCTTATATCTTCATTACTTATCTTTACTTATTACTCCCCCTGTAGTAATAATCCATGTACACATATCTATCCATCTCCTTTACATACATATCCCTTTTTCTCAAATATATATTTCTCCCTTTTTTAACAAAAAAGCCAAAACAATAACTTACTGTTTATCCGGTAGAGGGATCTTGGCAAAAATAGTTTTATACCTTTCGTGTGCATCCTTCAGTGATGCCTTCCATGAATCCTCTAGTGTCTGCAACACTATAATATGTTCACTAATATCAATTGTTAGGCTTACCACGCTATCCATAGCACTTACATTCGGTGTATTTACTAAGTCTTTAGCCTTATGCACATGTTTCTACAATGACTCAATTTGTGGTATCAAAAATGTTTGTAGCTCCATGAGATCCATTATGATTGTATTTTCCTCTTTACTCAGCTCATGTTGCACTCGCATTAAGTGTTTCAACCTTTGATAATAAACTTTAAAAGTATCAGGCTCGATAGATACCTTTGCTAGCTGCTCAGTCAACTCCTTTTTCACATTCTCATCTTTTGCTTTTATGTCCTTTGTAAAGTTGGAAATCAAACATATCTGCTGAAATAATAAAAGAATATCTTGCAATTATTTTTCTAGCTCGATAACCAGCTCAAAAAGTGTTACCTTGTCAAGTGCAACTGATTGAAGTAATTCTTCAATGACTTTATTATCCATTTGCTTTCTATGCACTTGCATTCGATATTCAATGGTCTCAGTCCTTGGTTTATTAATCTGACTCACCAGTTCACTCAATTGGCTGTAAATAGTTCCTTTCTCATTGATATCTGCCTCTGGCACAATCTCTTGCAATATTTCTTTGACATTTTCTAGTACATCGGTTTTTGCTTCTTTGCAAGCAATTTATCTTGTGCAACTTTCCTTTTGAGTAGATCTCCAAACTCAGATAATTCCTTGAGGCTCATGGTCGAGATGTCAACCTTTTGTATAATAATAGGTTGGCTCAAATCAATTGTTTCCTTTTCATGTTTCCTCTTCTTTGATTTCTTCTTAGTGACTTGTGCACTCTCACCAGTAGATAACTCCACATCAGAGATTGGGTCATTCTCAGGTCTTTTTGTCCTCCCCATTCCATCCCAAAGGTTGATCGTCGTTAGCCTCACTTGGTCCATGTTGGACATGACTTTTCCTAGCCACTTTGGTAGCCGGTCACATGGGTAGCATTAGGGTCTCATCTCCTCTATGCATGGTTTGCTTTCCTAGACCTCCTTTAGTACCTTCGAGTATCTATTGTCGGTGCCTCCTCATTGTTCAACATCAGGATCTTTGGACTTTTCAGTGTCCTTGTTAGAGGAATATTGATGTGTGGTAGTTGTCAACTTATGTCATCATTGTTGTAGGCTTTGATTTGTTAGTTGGTTGTAGATCCACAAAGTTTGTTGGTTGTGTGGTGATTTGAATGGACTGTAGAACACAAATTTGCAAAGATTCCTAAGATTGTAGGGACTTTTGACTAATTTGGTGACATTGCTCTTCTTTTTTTTCGAAGTTCTTCATTAGATTCTATTTTGTTGTCCTCCTGACTACGTTTGTCAATTCTTGCCTTTGGGGAATCTTGTTGTTGTGTTCATGGTCACTTGCCCTCAAGCAATCTTATCATTCTTCCAATTTTTGTCCTTGTTGTGGCCTTTTGTTTTGCAACTAGGACTGATCATTATATATATCTCCATCTCCCTTTTATGCTCCCAAGGAACTTATTTCTAGCAAAAGTTGAGCATTGGTTCGAGCTAGGTATAATAGTGCATAACAATTTCAATCCAGTGGTGTTCATTTGGTTCATCCCCAATATAAGAATGGCAAACTCCTTTAGTGTCGCATGTGATTGCTTGAAAGAATCCCTTGATGATCAGTGTCATAGACTCTTCAAGTTAGAGGATGATGAAGTTTGGCAGGGCATTTCCTATATTTTGAGACACGGTGTTGAGGAGTCTCACACACATGATGGAGTAATTTTGGAGCTGTTATGTACCCCCAATCTACAAACAATCACTTTCCCTGATGGGGTGTATTGTTGGGAGCAGACTTGTAGAACCCCAAAAATGGCCATAGGTATGTCAAGCTCTGGGAAGCATCAATACTGAATCAATTTCATGTTCTATGGTTGTCATATCTGACTTGAATAGAGAGGGTTGCAAAGAAAAGAGGAAAGAAGCATGGACTATACTCAATCATGCACCATATATGATTACACTGTAATAAATATGTTCTATGCCAACAATGAGAATCCATTCTCAGGAGCAGATAAGAGGAAGATCCTTGAATTCTTCTTTGGTCTAGCGCTAATTGTGATCAAGTTTAAAGAGTTTTAATAGTCTGCCCCGTGATGTTATCCCCTCTCCTATTCTAGTATATTTCAAATATTTGGTGCCTTGCATTCTCTTTTCTTACTTAATGTCTCCAGTCTACTGTTTGGTTTCAGCCATCTCTTAGTGTGCAATGGTGCAGCTGAATTTTATCTGGAGTTTCAGTTGGTCTAATTTCATAGTTTCTTGTGTGATTAAGTCATGGTTAAGCTCAGCTCACATTTTGTGATCAGTCCATTAGGTAATGTAATTGCTTTGTGCTCCTTTGTTGCAGTCTTGGTTGAATGTCGCTCTCATATTTTTATCAATCTACTAGTATATGTATTTCATTCTATGTACTCTTCTACTACATCTATATAATTTACGATCTATGCATTTTATAAAAAAAACATTCAAATTCTAAAATAAATACCAATCCAAGATTTACTATTCTAAAACCAGAGATATATCAAATTTAGATTCATCACAGATTCAATGCACTCATTAATTATAAAGTACAGTACAATTGTTTTTACTCTCATTTCCCACATCCAATTGTTTTTACTCTCATTTCCCATATCCAATTGTTCCAATTTATCACAATATCGATAGCTGGCTCATAATTAATTAAACTTAGTTAACTGTACTTCTGTGTAATTAACCTGTCCATGCAGTTTTTGGTATTAACCTGGACTAAGCTTAACAAATAAATTAAAGCATATTATTCAAGGGAATTATGTAGGTGGTATTGAAAGTGAAAAAGTAAAGACGAACCTAATATCTTTCCGTGATATCGAAGAGGGGATCTTAATTATGAACTTTCAAAAATAAAGTTAATTTGTTCAGTGTGAAGTTTTAAACCATATTTTTTCAATTTTGTACAAATATCATTAGAACCCCGCTTAATCTATCCAAATGCATTAATTAAAAATGATTAACATCTAATTTTCAAAATGTCACTAGAGTTGTAATTAAAAAAAAAAGAAAATGTGACAACTCTCATTCATTGATCAATAATCAAAATGATTTAAAATTTGAATTCATATAATATCATCAATCACAATGATCAATTATCTAGCACAAACTATCAGACCAAAACAGCTTTTCATGTGTACCATAATCACTGCAAATTTTAACAAAATACATAAATTAAAAACAATTTATTAAAAAAATAGTGTAATAGAAAATAAGACAGAAAAATCTATAAAACCGCTTCTAGCACCATGGCAGTAAGATAATTTTGGAAAGATTACAACACAATTCGCCATTTAGGTATGCAGTTATAGTGGTCTATGTTTTCTGACTGCTTTAATCACACCTTCAAAACTGACCTTCGAGAAAGATCTGATATCGCTTGAATGGAAGATATAACATTTTTGTTGATTGCAAAAAAAACTCATCTTCCGCAATCATTCTAGTCCTTATTGAGCATCCAGACTTATGGCTTTAATTAGATTAGGTTTCAGGTTCTAGAAGCATCATTACCTGGTCAAAACCACAGGTGTGTCTCATCAAGCTGAGATATTTGGCTCAATTTCTCTAGTTGAGTTCTCGCAAAACTAAAATACACCTTAACCTTTTTCCTTTAAAAAATATTCATGCTTGGCATTCTTTTTAACCCTCTAAAGCCCATCTTGCAAAGTGGTTAGGTCAAACAAAGAACAAAAAGGTGCCTTGATTCGGGTAAGTGCACACTATATATGCATTTTTTTTTGTCAAAAATGATCCTCTTAGATCACAATAACGCAGCTTTCATCCCAAAAGGAAATAAAATAGTTAAGTTTTAAACTATATTTTATAACAATACTAGCTAGCAGTGAAGCCATATGAGACGACTCAGTATATATTATTGCCTAGATCATCTGTCTACCATGGCTAACAACTATTGGCTCATCTATACTTTATTATTAACACAGCTTAAATTAACTGGATCCAGATAAGGCCAATAGTGCACCCTCTATCTATGATTTTCTGGTCATCATGTTCTCTAATTATAAGTGCTATATGTTTGTTTCAGAAATTGTCTAGCTTTTAAGTAAATGCAATTGCTCATGTTGAGTTTGCTTGGTATTTTCATTAAAGATCTGACATACTATTTTTTTTTGGTTCATTGAGATGCATCCTAGGTCAATGTATTGTTTATTGTTATGTGCTATATATTGTTTTCCAAAAAAAACCTCAACAGAACCATGACCGTTGTATTTGTCCGTTTTGTCAAAGAAAGGGAATAATAACCTCTGCCCACACAGAACGGCAATATTCTTGATTTGTCCATATCTTGGAGGAAATAACTGCATAGCTAGCATTTCCCTAAGTTGTATATAATATCTATGCTTACCATGCTTGCATTCTCCCCTTGTTTTCTTTTGGGTAAACCCCATTTCATAGCATATTTACACCTGAGCCACTTTATAAGGGAAAGTGCATGAAATAAAAGCTATATCTTCTATGACGCTCATCTAATTTTGCTTGGAACAACACTTTGTCTAAATCAAGGCTAAGCAAGTAGATAGCATCCCATGTCATAAAAGATGCACGACAAACATAATTATGATAGGACAGATTTTAATGGAATAACTTTGTTTTCATTCCGGGACATATCAATACTATTCTCACTCACTACAAGATCACCACCTTCCTTATTTATAGCCCTTAGGTAAAGAAATCCAAACACCCAAGGGTAGAATAACCAGAAAACACATGCCTGAAAACCACCATATACAAATCACCTGCTTTCAGTGCCAAAAATTTGACGAATGCAAACATTTGACATCGATGGTTGTATCATTTTCTTTTCACAAATATATGTGATCTCACCTAGAAATAGGTATAAACAAACTAATCTGCACTACACAAATAGATATAATTTGGCATCAATAGACATTATGAAAATCATATCATTTTCCAGCCCTTCAAATTTGTGGCTAAACAGAAAATGGATATAGAGCATAGAAATTTGTAGTACCTTTCCAGATTGATTTGCATTTTAACAACCACCATAAAAAAATTCTGAATAAACCATATTTATATGTGTTATTCACTTGGCAATATTACACCAACATGAATTATTTACTTATGCTGAAATGGCTCATACACCATGAGATGCCCAAATACAGGCATTTTAGTTGAAACGATATAGCTTAACTATTTAATAATACATGATCTTTGACCATGCTTAAGTCAAAAAACATATGAATCTATTAACAATGTAAATGATAAAACATATTGCAAACGAAACAAAGAAGTTCCATCTTTAGTTTATAGTTCTCATTGCCTGATCCTAAGGTATACATTTAACAGGAATCCTAAGATAATTTACCCAGTTACCGATGCCTACAATTGAGGTGCCACTATAAACAAATGACCAACCTATATCACAAATTTGAGGCAAGTCCTATCAGCAATTCCCATGTATGGCATGTACTCTGCAAACTGAACATAAAAGTGTAGCTATACATTGTTTTCTCAATAACTCAGGTCACAATAGTGTAATTGAAAATGTATGGTATTTAAATACACATACACGTTTCAAGTGCTATCCATACTATTATCCATTGGAGTTCCAGCTATGCTACCCAAAGGTGTATTACTTATCTGCTGATCCTGTCTTCCTGATCCAAAAACAAAACTCGCTGGGCTTTGAGAATTTGCTGCACCAAGATCAAAAACTGGATTGGCTATAGGCTGAAAAAATGTTGGAGGAGAAGCTGTAACCTGTGTATTGTTTTGATATCCAAACCCAAATGCCAGACCATTTGGAGTTGCGAAAATTGGGGTTGATGAGGAATTTTCCCCGAAAACTTCCTTTTCATAATCTTGCAACTGTTCAAGCACAGCTGCAAATAAAGTTTTAACAAATTTATTAATAACAAAAAAAAAATATTACAACACTGTGCTATAACTAAGAGTCTAAGACCGCTTCTAGCATAATGTCAAGGCCATTGTTAAATTCAACAGCATAACGGGCCAAGATAATTTTATTTCCCCAGCCTCATTATAAAAGACAGAAAGTTGGTCCTAACAGAGTAACCGTTTTTCCGGATCTGTTAAATCTAACAAGGCAGCATATGATTGATGGCTAGCCTGAATCATGTGAAAGAAATCAGAAACCGCACAAAACCAAAAGGTAGGTTCGTGAAATTTGAAAAACTGGTCAGTTACATTAGAAAAGTACTAGGGTGCACAGATTCTAGCCTCTAGGTTACAAATGCAAACTTGACATTAAGCACTAAAGAACTGTAATCATAACATGAGGGGTACTTCTAAAGTGCAACCACAAGGAATAAGCACAAATAGTCATGTGAGGGAAGGAACTCTCAATGAAGCAAGGAACAAGTGAATATAAAATCCGGCAACCAGAATAGAAGGCTGGAAATTGAAGGCTCCTGATGTTACATGCCTATAGCAATGCTTGGGCCAGGATGGCCGACTATGTCATCATCTATAACTGCAGAAGAAGCAGAATCTGATAATGCCTATATGGGAATGAACAGAGCTTGGGGCCATTCCGGATAACCCTAAGAGAATATCAACTACTCCCAAATCGGAGAGACATTTAACTCAACTTCAATGCAGCATAACACTTCAATTTAGCATGATTGCAGAACTTCAAGACACAAGCCAAATCAAATTAAGGTCAACTTCATGTGCAGGATAACACTACTGGGATTAAGCAAGATTGCAGAATTTCAAGACACGTCAAATCAAAGTAAGGTCAAAACAGCACCATGTTTTCCTGTGCTTAGAAACCACCTCTACCCTTTTCCCCATTTTTTGATTCCTCTATTTACTTGAAAGAAAAATATAAAAAGATGGCAGAGGAAACAATGGAAAGATCAAAATAGGTTTTATGTCCAGAATTGTTGTGATATAAAATAGACAATTCCAAACATAAAGTCTAATAACAATATAATGAAGTTTTATTTCCACTTAAAAATTTCCATTACTGTTATATTTTCTCATCTTGTAAAGAGATTCAAAAAAGCCATCCTAGCATCAAAGATTCAAAATACCTGAGGTCAAATTAATTGAGGGCCTTCGATCCTTTACCCACTGATAGCTTTCAGGAAGTCTCCATCCCTTGTATCGCATCAAATAGGCAATCACAATAGCAGGAGATCTGACAAAGAAATGAGAACAGAACTTACTCCCCTCCTCCCTGTTTAAATAAAGCTATACATATCTTAAAATGTATAATGTGTTTCAAATCATACTGACCTATTCTTCCCTGACATGCAGTGTACAAGTACTCGAACCTTGTCTTTATTGCATTGCTCTAAACAATGAAAGCCAGTTGACGTCAAACCCTCGGAAAACATATGTATTCCATTATTCATTCCAGAAAAGAACAGAAAATTGAATCTCATTGGATTGAATGCAGGTAATACAAGACAAACAGTCCAGAGGTATAATATGAAAAAGGGGCTTTTGAAAAAGATTTAATTGAAATAATGATAATAGAACATAAATAATCAAGAACCCCAGCCCCACCTGTCCAACATAAACTCTGCAGAGACAAGTTACCTACCTCATAACAAGCAATATTACAAAGAACCAGCAATTTGGTTCAATATGGTAGAATATTTCTCACTTCAGCACATTATTTCTGACATATAAACCTTTCTCGAAAACGTCAGTGAGGATCCCATTTCACAGTTTACAAAATGGAAATGGATCATACCTAATACATTTTGGAAATGCTGAGGCACCTCCAGGCCATTTTCACAAAACCTCTTGCCATTTCCAGGTATTTTCTATATACATATATATAGTTTCCAAAACAGTAGCGGATCACATCCAATACATTTTGGAGATGATCTGACCCATCCAGGGATTTTTTTATCTCTTTAAATGTGAAATTTGAAGATTAAATGCTTTTTCTAATATACATGTAGTGTGGGTGTTCCGTTGCCCATCCATGTGTCAGGTTCCTAGAATATCAACCTATCCAGTTTCATTTTCCTTTTAACTTAGCCCAAAACAAGTACAAAGTTGTGGTATTAGCAGATTGGCCAATCGATCAAGGTCATCAAAACCCATAGTTTGAAGATTCTCTGAGTACTCTACAAAACTCTGCAAACTCCCAAGTCCCTGAGCTAGCCGAATTAAGTTGACTAGACTCCTGCACCTAGTCTGACCAAGTCTTGGAGAGTACTTGTCAGAGTCCTGCTCTAAGAGTCTGAGTCTCAGGCTCAGACTCCCGAGTCTTGAGCTCAACTCTTCTATCTGGCACTTGGACATAACAAACATGCTTTTTAAAATGAAATTTCAACCTTTTTTATTACTTTTTGCTCATATTTGCCCATTTCACCCAATGAAGCTTCAACATAGCAAGAGGAAGATTCGAGAAAATAATTTTAAGGATTCAAAGTTGATAAAATCATCGAACAAAAGGAGAAGAATTGGATGCAATGGAGGGAAACAAAGGCACTTTTGAAGAAACAATCTATCATCATTTTATTATTGACTTACCTTATTATTCAAGAGTTAAAAAATTAGGTTACACTAGGAGGGGAAAGATGGAGATGAAGAGATTGTATTTGGTTGTTTTTACATATTTTGACATATCATCATATGTAAACTAGTTATAATGTTGTTATACATTTATTATTTATATTTGTTTGTATTATAGTGTATTGTTTGACTTTGAAACCATGAAATTCCAAATTTTAAGAGTTTAAGGATCATATGATGTGAAATGTTTGAATTGTGACAAACTGACAGTCAAAATAGACTTTTGTGTTCTCCAAATGCAATAATTTCTTCTCTCTTTTTTGGTGAGTCCCAAGTCCGAGTCCGAGTCTGAGTTTTCTAACTATGATTAAAAAAATACCAATCAAATCTTAATGCTCTTGTATCAACTAATACTCATTGCAGTTGTCATATGAATGACAATAAACTCTGCTATAAGGCAATTATCTACAAATATTAATAGTAATTGTCCATTGACAGAACTAGCAACTGACAAATCCTAATACTACTTACAGTTGCTAGAAAAATATATGAGGATTTATGAACTTGACAAACAAAGAAGATCAGATTCACAAAGAAAAATTAATAAGCTAGTCAAACATATAATATTAAACTAATTGTACATGAAACATTTTGTTTAATAGTCTATTCTTTTAGATCTAAATTAAAAATTAAATAGGAGAATGGCCAGGACCAATAAGACTCAATAGACTAATTCATGGTGGTGTCAAATGTTCTGCCAGTGGCCCATGAGAAAGCTGTCAAGGTAGCAATCCTAAAATCCATGACAGAAGAACCCTGTCTCTGACAGATGAAAGTCATAATAAAAGTCAAAATACATCTCCAATATGAATCCCTTTGTGAAGACAGCTGATAGGACTGGCAAACCTATAGGAGGTGCTATATATGATACAACTGGGCTGCAAGAAACAAAGTTTGAAGGGCATTACTAAGCATGTTTTAAAATGTCATAATATATTGATAAAAAAATACCAATCAATTCAGCCCATTCAGCACATCCAGCGCCAAGAAAAGAATAAAAGACGGGCATAATCTGCACAACTAAAACTGAAGGAGCTCTGATCATCTTAAGTATTGACAACTGAATGGATGAAAAAACATTGGAGACAAAGCAAGCATCTCTCGTCAGAGTATCTAAATAGGACAGATGGGGGCCTTTCTACACCCTCAAAATAGCAGAAAAATATCCTCATATTATGATAAGCTGGGGATCTAGACAGAGCAAACAATAGTAAATAAAGACATGCTGACTAGTGTGTGTATTCAGGTGAGGGATTTATTATTGAAGTTTTCCTGAAGCCTTCAAAACTGCATGTTCTGCCGTCAAACTTATTAACAAAGAGGAATGGTTAAATGAAAAGATAATAGTTATGTTCCAGTTTTCCCTCAGCTGGGATACTAATAGATGGGATTGTTCTATGAGTTGTCCATGCAGGGCATGATTAATACATTTTTGCATTATGAAACTGGCATTTCCTACCAGCTAAGGCTAAACTTGTATTCAACAGTATAATGACTGTAGCATGCCAACTTTGTTTGTGGCAGTCCTTGTATACTGAAAAGGTTGTCCAATGGGATTATACTTTATTATTGAATTTTCCTGAAGCCTTCAAAACTACATTTTCTGCTGTCAAACTTATTAACAAAGAGAAACAGTTAAATGAAAAGATAATGGTTATGTTCCAGTTTGTCCTTAGCTGGGATACTAATAGATGGGATTGTTCTATGAGTTGTCCACACAGGGCATTATTAATACATTTTTGCATTGTGAAACTGGCATTTCCTGCTAGCTAGACTTAACTTTGTTTGTGGCAGTCATTGTATACTGAAAAGGTTGTCCAATGCGATTATACTTTATTATTGAATTTTCCTGAAGCCTTCAAAACTGCATGTTCTTCCGTCAAACTTATTAACAAAGAGAAATTGTTAAATGGAAAGATAATGGTTATGTTGCAGTTTGTCCTCAGCGGGGATACTAAAAAATGGGATTGTTCTATGAGCTATCCATGCAGGGCATTGTTGTGAGGTTTTCACACCGTCGCCCCATGGCAAATGGGGACCCCCCTCTTTTTGCTTTAGCAGGAGTAGATGCTCTTAGGTGGTCTTAGGTGGTCTTAGAGTCTTTTGGGCTCTGCCAGCTGACTCAGCCAAGTCCTTCTAGGACTCTACTGACTCGGTGAGTCCTCTCAGTAGGACTCTGTCGCGGCCAGCCAATGCAAAAAACTAAAAATTAACATTTTTGTATTGTTTTTATTATTTTTTTGTGTTCTATTGCCATTACAAGTTTAATATCAGAGAAGTGATTACTTCAGATCGATCAGCAACAGTAAACTTGCATATATTTTACAAAATATATCAGGGATGGCAGATGCTCTCGACATAGTAGTAATCTCATTGCACATTCCAAAAATAATATCAGAAACAGCACTATTCCTTACACTTGATCGATAACACTTATTCCTATATTGTTTGATATTTAGAGAAGATAAGAATCATAACATCTGTAGGCATCATCTACTTGAGATCAAAAACAAAGATGAAGCAATTTGGGAATATGCCATCACAATTGAAGGCTTTATAATGTTGAGTATCAAGAGATATTTTCTCATCATCAAAGAATTGATCAAGTCTACAAGATAAGGATGCTGAGGTGGCGCCCAAATGTCTTCTACCAATCAGAAAATTCAATTACGAGCACATTCAATCATATCATGCCAAGTGTGCAATTTTCTCATTGGCTCTCAAAAGCATTGTAATTTTCTTATTGGCCCACAAGGTGATGCTTCCATGTAATTGGATGATAGTGGGACAACCCTAATTAGGGTTTGTAGGGATAAATCTTGGCCCTTAATCTTGCATCAATCTTGGCCCTTCATTGTAATCAAACAACTATAAAAGGCCAAGGCCTTCTCATTTGTAACAATTAGTTAGCTACCTAGTAGTAGAGATAGAGCAGGAGAGGAGACTTGGTAAAATTGTTACCATAATGATACCAAAGTAATTGATGATTCATTGTTGGTCTTCATGGTGGATTACTTAATGTTGCTTTGAAGTATTCCATGGTTTCTTCAATTCCTCATTTGGGATTTCATTTCATGTTAAATAGAAGTAGAAGTAGATGAATGGGAGATATTGTTGAATGATAATTAATGGTGGAGCTAGTGTCCATACCTTTTGGTACTTACTGATTGTGAATAACAGTGCAAGGTTAGTCTGGGCCTAAATTGCAAGTGTTTAATTTCTATTGGAGATACCCATTTAGATTGCACCTTCATAGGGTATTTGGATGAATACTAACAATGTGAAAATAATTCTTGCATCCTTAGAAGCTAGCACCCTCCTATGCTTAGTTGATACGGCGAAGCAAGGACTAGTTAGAGGCTCACCCCATCATCAACATTGTTTTGCATTCTTAGAGTTAGCTTTTACTTCCTTTGCAAGTTATTTGGTTGGAATTGTTTGAAGTAGTTGAAGTGAAGTTGATATCCATTGAATGAACAGTGTAAGTCCCTTTGTGATAACCTAAGTGAAGTCCACAATAAAGAAGGAACCTTGAGGTCGTCTCATTTGATCACACAATATGTCTACATTGTTTAGCATATGAGCATCGTTATTTAAGAGAGATTTGGTATTTCATACTGGAATACTAAGTATTCGATTCTGTATGTTGTAGTGGAACAAAACTCACATCACCGGGCATGATTAATACATTTTTACATTATGAAACTGAAATTTTCCTGCCAGCTAAGACTTAACTCGTATGCAGAAGTCTAATGCATGTACCATGCCAAGTTTGTTTGCGGCAGTCCTTGTATACTGAAAAGGTTATCCAAAATATGAAACGAGATAATCCTGTGACTTCAACTGTGAAGATGCGGAAATATGCAAAAGGAGATATGAATTTTGTAGATGTTGTGATCATGATTAATCATTGGTATACTACTTGGTAAGACTTATAGATACAATTGTTGTGAACTCATGCTAAGTAATGTATAGCTTTGTAACAACCAAGTTTCAAGGTTGATGGCATAGACCCAGCATAAACTGAATCTGAGTTGTCTCTGCTTCATATCAAAAAGGTCTAGATTAATAAATTAAAAACTTCAGATAAATTTGAGGGCTGCAAAATCTATTAGACAATAAGGCTTGATTTTTTCTAATGGTAGTTCAGTGTTAGTACTGTTAAAGTGTAATATCCCCTATATGTAATAAGTATGTAGAAAATAAATAAATCAATTAATTAAAAGAATATATTGATCAAACATCAATCTTACTATTAAATAATTAATTGAGTAATTAATCAAATATATATATATATATATAATATTTATTGAATAAATAAATGATTATTAATTACTAAATAAATAATTATTAAATAAATAAAAATACATTGACGATACCAGCAAACGCAGAATAAACAAAGAGCACACAGCCACTGATGATTCCGTTTCTCTCTATCAAATGGCGCTACAATTCATAGTATTAAAAACGATCATCAAAACAAATTAAATATATTAAGACCATTGTGTAGGAAACTAGAAGTGTAATCGACGGTCAACGACAGTAGCAAATGTAAACTCCAACGTGGGCAGATTCTTGTCAAAATTAATATAACAAACAAATGATAAAATGGGATGCCGTCGTTTCACCCAGGATACATGATGGAGGGGCACATCCCTTGTATGGTGGGAGATATAAAACCGCAGTAATCGGGAGAAAGATAGGATATTTTTTATACTTATCACATGGAAGGAGAAATATAAAAGATTTCAAACCACAATCTGAGATAATCTGGGAAGAATATAAATAAACAGTCATATAAATAAATAATAGCAGGGCAGGTCAGAGATAAATTACTGGTCAGAGATAAATTACTGGCTGTTACAGTTAAGATAAATTAATATGCATCTAAAGAAACATAGAAATGTATACATATACTTACATATATATATAGTAATATAAATAATGCTGAAATCTTCGTTACTACTTTGGTAATAAGAAAGGAAGGCTGAAGCAACTCAAGGAATGGCAGTCTAAATCCAAAAAGGATAGTTCCCAAGATAGGGTGGGAATCAGCAACCCTCCAATCCTTGAGGGCAGAAGCCCCAAGGGAGGGCTTGGATCTGTAAACTTTGAGGGAATCTATCAAGTGGTCTCTAAGCATCTTGGATTGTATTCAAACCCCCTCTTTCCTTATAACAAAATAATAGTGGAACAAGCTTAGCAACAAGAAATATAGATAGCATATGAATTAAATTACTTAATATAGAAATGGATGATTGTCCCTACTTGTATCATATATTTATGGAAATCGTTAATTTTCTTGTCAATTCATCTTAGCATATAAAGATTGAGATTAATTTAAATAATAATTGAACTTACATTACCTGGGGACATTACATAAAGCCCTAGCCATGATATCTTTTGGTATGGGGGCATGACCTTTGTACTTAACCCTAATTGATGGAAGATTAGTAAACATAAAAGTTTATTGATTTTTCGTAAATGGTTGATGAACATGTCATAAATCAAACATGTATTAAAAGGGTGTGATTTTGTTTTTCAAATCTAACTAAATTGTGCCTGGGTATGTTAAGGGATGGCTAATGTACTCAAGTGTCCCCTATAAAAATGTATGCATACCAGGGATGTTTTTGAGCTTTTTGCAAAATAGGGGATGGGCTGGGGGAATTTCCTACAGGTTCCCGCACACAAAATGTCCTCTATGGAGAATGGGTTCATATTTGGTGATGTCCCTAGGGAGCACAGGTAAAACTAATTATGAATCCGGAACTTCCAAATATATGTTTGGATGTTAGGGATGATGTCCACATTTTGACGCAAATTTGCACAAGTTCGCCACCAAATGTTTTATATGCAGGTTCAGATCTTGATGTAAGATCTGTTTAAATGATCAAAGAACTAGAAGACAAATTTAGGGGAAATGCAAAATCAGATCTTCTCATCATTATTTCATAATCATCTTTGCTAATGAAATAGATCAGGAAAGAATCTTCGTAAGAAAGGGGGCCTTTAAGTTAAGGAAATGTGCATTATATAATGAAATAATGGCATGTCAAGTTCTGTTTGTTGAGAAATACTAAGTTTCTGAATCAGCCAATTCTCTACCGATTGTGGATATAGTACATCCTGGAATCAGGTACTACCCCAAACCCATGTGGAATTGAACAGTGTTTAGGATTTTGAAGGGCAATTTTTTTTAACATTATCTTGCCAAATCCAAGAAAATCAACTGTCAACATGGCATTTCCTGGAAGATTCCAATCTGATTTAGAAGGTAGGCGCGGTTTTTGGAAAAAAATCCCAATTTTTTCCATGGGTAAAAGTGACAAGTCTTAACCATTATTATGTCTTGTTTTCATTTTAGTCTTTTAACCTGAAACAGAGAAGTAGCGGCAGATAACAGCTAGAGTCCAAGAAATAATTCATTCACAACAAAGGTCGAATGGACAATGTTGACTGATTATCACAGGCTCTGAGACACATACACATGGACGTGCTTTGAAGATATATGTCACTGGCTTGCTACTAATCATTTTGATTGACGAGTCCACTGACTCGACCCTCTACCACATTTTACATTTTTCCCATTTTTTCTTTAGTTTTCATTTGTTTAGATATAGACTTTAAACTATACATTTATAATTTATTTTTAGCAATTTTAGATTTTACTGTATAATTAAGCATTTAATATACAAAAATAGATTACTGTTAAATATAGTTATATACATATAATAAATTAGTAAATATAAATATTAATATACATATAAATAAACATATTTTAATATTAACACATTATAAAATAATAAATAAATAAAAACTTATACAACTACTTAATAATACATAATATACACTATAGTAGTTTCATTTATATTTTATAATTTAATTCATAAATAAAAAATGTAAATGTTTGAGGTCCCTCATTTGTGAACTCACCGGTTCATAGCTCCAAGTTAAAAAGCATTTACCCCTCTCAAAAACACATGGTATTAATTATTATAAATGTTGCTAATAATTTAATAATTAATTAATAATTGTTATATATTATATAATATTTAATATATATTATGGTAGTCACCCACTTAGAGCAGTGGTTGAAACTTTAAACACTTCATTTGTGAGGCTGCCGCCAAGGTTCAAACCCTCACTGGGCCATTGCTCTTGCAGGCTCTGTGCCTAGGCTAGGTGATTGCGGTTGTGGGTTTGAACGGAGCGTTTGGCAGCTTAAAAGGCTTCCATTTACCAATGAAAAAAATTATATTTAATACATATTCTCATTTTTTAGGCTCCAAATATATATATCTATATATAAAAATTTGTAGGGATATACTAAGCCCCCACAAAAAAATAATGGCGTACTGGCATACAACACCCATATACCCATACCTGTATCCAATTCTGATTCAGCGTTTTAAAACAAATGCAATTTTAAGCCTAGTGTAAATTCAGCCATATGCAATACCACAAGAGGTTTAGAGAGACAATTTCTTCCGCACAGTGGGTGTCTCCATGGAAAAGTTCAGTAATATATCCAAGGAAACATTCATAAGATATGCTCCAAATTATGCAAGGATTTGTATTGAGTTGGAAATGGATGGACCCCTTCAAACAATAATCAAATTGATGGCTGATGGCTGATGGCCTGATATGAATTAGCCAATCAATCATAAATGCAATACATACCCTTTACGTCATTTCTTCTTTATGCCTAGGAAAAAAGTGGTAAGCTAGCCTTCTATGGTCTTCACTCCAATACAAGGTTTCTAAGTCTTCCATGGTCCCCCACAAATTTTCCAAGTCTTCCAAAGGCTTGTGTAAAGGAGATCCTTTATCACCATATTTTCACATGATTCTTGCATAAGCTTTAGCATGAATATTATGGGAGAAATATTGAAAAAAATTGAAGGAATAATAATTCCAGTATGAGGAGAGGCTAGCACTCGCATTCAATTTCTTGTTGATGTTGGAATGATAAAGAACCCGTCATGAAGCTGCAGACTTCAAAGATCAACTATTACATCCTTCCTTGAGGGCTTTCAAATAAATGAAATAACTGTTTCATGGGGAGTATGAAGTTCGGTAATTGTGTGGATTATTGATTAATGAAGTTGTGGTGTTTCGTTATGAGGATTATTGAGTAAATGATGTCTATTTTATGGAAATTAATTAATTAAAGGATGAATAATGTCATATGATGATCTAGATGATTTATTTGCTTAAAAATGTTATGAAGAAATAAAAGTGAATATGGCTAATCCTTTTTTTAGTAGAAGATGCAGGAGAAGGTCACCCTCACGAACGGGGGGGAGTATCATCAGAGAGAGAAGGTGCAGACGCAATGTGAAAGGTTAAAAACGCCATCTAAGCAAGAACCCATGGCTAAGTATCTTGGTCATCAGGTCACTGGGTTAAGATTGTTAGCCTTGGTTGTCATTTCATTATCCTTGGTCTAATTAAAGAATTAATAATTTACTGTTAAAAAGAATGTTAATTGAGATCTTCCTCTACCGATTTAATGGAACAACCATATTAATATCTCCATTTAACAATAGAATTAATGTATATACATAACATCTATGTGTGTGTGTGTGGATAAATGTGTACGTTGTATGCCAATTGTCATAAAGTGCATATATGCAATTGATTGAACCCATACGCAGGCACATACATATAGTCATGATATGATAAATGATTATATGTATGCATATATGATGGTTTGAACAATTGAATACATGGAATGTAAATTGGCACTAAGTACAGAACGCACACATTCATGAGCAATATATTAAGATGGTTAAGGATTAACCTTTTAAGGAATTCGTAAATAATAAATGTTATTATCTTCTTGTCAGCAATAATATAGTTCTCTGGGAGGTGAAGGTAACTCCTCCTTGCCACCCAGGTGACAAGGAATTACACACATTTCCACCGCTCATGGTAATGTGGGAATTTGCTTATTTGATTCAAAACGATGCTGATCGATCATTCCTTCTGGCCAATTTGAAATTTTCAGACCAAGTTTTCTATATCATTTAAGAACCATGAATCGATGATAGCTTTTGTCTGAGTACATTTACAAAGTTGTAGTCCGATATAGCAAAGTAACTCTCGATTTGCTGGTAATCGGGTGGGATCAAGTCTTCCGCAATCAGAGATTTAATCAGATATGTTTCTCTTCATTGTAATTATTTCCACGATGGAATATCACTATCGTGAATGTTGTACATAGATAGCATTTGATTCCTATTTTGATCATATAGATTGATCTATTCACAGTGCATCCAATCCATCTAGATCTTTAGTTGTAAGCAATATATTACCATGTATTCAAAGGTAATATTTATAACAGTGCATTCAAAAAATACATGTTTAACTGTGCAATTGATAAGGAATGAATTACTGTGTATGCGCATTCAGAATTGGAGTACATATAGATGAATCAAGTCTTCTTCATTAATGATCTTGTGGAATGACCTTAGATGCCATGCATTAGGAATGGCATTATCATCAAGATGAAATAATATAATTTCCAAATAATGAATCTGCAATACTACTCATTTTGTTGGGTTAAGTAGGATGTTTGTACATCGGTATAACTGAACCATTCGTGAAATCCTTGAATGGAAGTTTCTTCATGCATTAGATAAGAAATGAATCTTGAAAATTGTGTCTCTTGAAATATCCTGGAGGAAAATCAATTACAGATATTTTTCTGTTGCGTTCATCAAAGATTCTCTGGCATTCAGAAAATGTTGTATGGCATAAATAGCCGTTCTGGCATGCATATTGATTCAATAAGATACTGATTTAATCAACCCCAAAGGGAATATAAACCAGAACGATAATATCATTTTCTGAATTATATAGTGACCTTAACCTTACTGGAGGAAGGATCCCATGAATCTAATTTAATATTATTGAATTAAAGAACAGACATGAACCAGTAATCACCTTGAATCTGTATGCTATGGACAGATCTGAATCATTAAGATTAGCAAATTTGATAATAAGAGCTTGATCAAATAGAGAGATTAGAATTGTCTGAGCCTTATAATATTTGCAAACCTTGTTGCATCTAAATGGGTTTGGAAGTACCGAAACTTGGGTTGGGGTGTATATAGCCTAACTGTCAACTTGTGATAAAAAGATGTGAAAGGAATGTTTGTCCTCCAGTCAAGTTTAAGAAGTTTACAGACCCTGACCCTTAACCTAAGTACATAGGAATGGGATGAATAGGGACATCCTAGAGGATTAAGAATGTGTTCACACGGCCCTTGGTCAGTAAGACAATGTATTTGCCATATAGGACAGCAAGTCCTTAAGGTCGGGGAAGACCAAGAGAGTCGCTTGGACTCTTTATATGAGTTTGGTGGTAACAATGCCAGCACGAAGTGCAGAGCTTGCAATTGTAAATCTTGGCCAAGGTGGTGCTATGCAATGGTGTAGTAACCATTAGTCACTCCAACCAATAGGGCATTGTATAGGTAGGAAGGTCATTCTCATAGGAAAAGAACTCTATAGGGCGTGATTGGCTAAGATAATTGTGAGTTCTAAACACCAAGTCTCGGATGGCAAGAAAGATTGGATCATGTTTCTGCACCTCTCGTGAAGAATCGGGGCCACTTTTCGAAGGAAGTTGTGCGGGAGACCATTAGGTCGAGATCAAAAGATCAATGGTTGGGAGGATGATACCCTCCCTCTCCTAAAAGATATTTAGGAGCACTTACAGAAGTAAAACAAGAACAAAACCTTCAATCTTATCAGGCTCTACGATTTCATGCATTGTTGGTTATTTCAGTTATTGAACTCTTTCCTTTGATATATCGATAATTGAATTGCTAGTTAAAAAGATTTTCATGTGACAATAGATAATCATGTAGTAATATATTTTACTTTCAATTAACGGACTTTTTAATTATTCATGTTCATGTGAAACGAAAGTAGTTTTCTTTCGGTTATTATGGATTAAAAGAGAAAAACTTTATTTCCTATGAATTGTTCGTTAATTGTTATTATTATGTGATAGTTAGTTTTAGCATGTTACATCAACCAAGAAAGATGCCAACCACAAGAGAATGTTGCAACATGAGCTTGCATGAACAATGGGATTGAAATGATATGAAGATGATTCAATTGATATGTTACAATGTACAAATGTGATGCTGGAGCATCCTGGGGTAGTTGGCAATCTTGTATCACCAAAAATATGTTTGTGTTTGGTTTCTGGTTTTGGTTGTTACTCGGTGGATGAAATTGGTGTTCGGTTGCTGCTCAATGGTGTTCTTCACCAAATGGGTCTCGGTGTCCTGTCACCGATTGGTGCTGGTTGCTCGGTGTTTTGGTTCACCAGCTGGTTTATTTGATTTGTTTGGGCTTGGCCGACTAGTGCATTTAATTTGGATCATGTTCCTCGTGATGTGGATTGATTGTTGAGCGTGTGAGGACCTATATCTGGATTGGTGCTTTCTCCTATGAGGATTTTAATGCTTGTTGCAAGCCGACTGATGGATCACACGTTTCATGAATTTGTTTCATGAAGCCCATTGATGTTTGTATTTAATTCTTGTTGTAAAGCCGACTTGTGGCTGAGTAGTATATAAGGAGGGTGTAGGTAGTTGTTTATGGGAAGGAAAGAGACGATGATCAAATAGTAGTGATCTGAAAGATCTGTGAATGTAATAACAGAGCTAGTGGCTAAGTGTTTTGGCTTAGGAGACAAGGAGATTGCTTGGTGGCTTGCGAACACAAGTTTAGATCTGCCTTGGTGTTTCTACCAGTTCCTATGGTTTTGCAGATCTGGGCTATCTAGGTGATTGTTGGATCCTGCGAGATCTATGTTGTATTTGTTGATGTAATTGGCCATAACTGAGAAGGCCTTACAACTCGGCATGTTGCATGTCATGCTCAGCTATTGATGAATGATAGTTGAATTATGGCTATTTCTTGTTGTTTCTGTATATTTCCCGTTGTGTTGATGTTGGCTGCAAGGTTTGCACTGTCCATTCTTGGATCTTCCATCCTTGACTGCGTCAGGTGGTATCAAAGCAAGGTTTGATCTGGTTGGAGAAGGTTGCTTTGGTTGATCCGAGTTGCAAATCCGTGTTCCTAGACTTGTGAAACCTTGCCTGGTTGTTCAAGCGAGGTAGCAGGTTGCGATTTGACTTGCAAACGATGTGGAGGTTGTCACAAGGTGGTCGGGTTGGGGTTTGTTGCACAGGGTTTTCGAAGATCTTGGGAGATACCTCCGAGAATATTGGACCCTAGGGCGATTGCAGATCTCTGTGATGCGGTGGAGATGAAGATAGCAGAAAAGATTAGATTGGATGTTAGATCTGAGATGGCGACGATGAAGAATGAGATGGTCTCCGAGATCATGAGAGCTATAGCTAGTATACCGAGGAACCTTGGAACTGAGGATGGTTATGAAGAAGTTGCTAAAGATTTTGAGGCTGCTGGATCCAGTAGAGAAGATAGAGCTGATCGGGTGGAGAGATCTGTGGAAGACGGAGCTGATCAGTTAGAGAAATCTATGGCTCAGTTGAGTACATGTCACCAAATGGAGGTTTCTAATTTCTCAGGAACATTGAAACCCAAGGACTTGATTGATTGGATCGGTGAGTTAGAAGACTACTTCAAGCTAGAAGACATTGGAGATCCTCTTAGAGTGAGGTTGGCACAGACAAAATTGAAGGGACATGTTGCTTTATGGTGGAAAGAACTACAGAGAGCTAGAGAAGAAGAAGGTGAGATGAAAATCACTCGGTGGAGGTTGATGGTGACAAAATTGAAGGCTAAGTTCATTCTTGCCAACTATGAACTTGAGTTATTCAAGAAATTGTAGAACCTAAAGCAGAAGGAGATGACTGTGAAAGACTATACCGAGGAGTTTTACAAGTTGACTATTCGGTCTAGACATAGAGAACTTTCTAAGGAAAAGGTGGCAAGGTATGTTAATGGTTTGAGATTCAATATCCAAGATGAGATTGGTATGTTGAAGATTGATTCAGTTGAGGATGCTTACTAGTATGCCTTGAAGGCGGAAGATAAGCTGAAGAGAAGACATCAAGGTAACTCCCGAGGGAAGGAGAAGCAAGAGCAGTCGGTAAGGGACAAACCGATAGCTGAGGATGGACCAAAACCTGTTGAACCGAGGAGAAGAACAAGCAGAGGTGGATTCAAAGGTACTTGTTATAACTGTGGAGGACATAGGTCATTTGAATGTTCCCGTGCAGATAGGAAGGTTGATAGTAGCAAGAATGTTGTGGTGAATGAGGAAGTACCGAATGAGCCCGAGAAGGAAGAGAACTTGTTGGTTTGGAGAACATTGCTCGATAATAAGGTGATGGAACTATGTCAAAGAAGAAATTTGTTCAGAACTCGATGTAAGTCTCTTGGTAAGATTCGTAATGTGATTGTGGATAGTGGTAGTACCAATAACCTTGTTGCTGAGGAGATGGTACAAAAACATGGTTTGAAGAGAGTGAGACACCCTTGTCCTTATAAGATCAGTTGGGTGCAAGATGAACATGCCTTGGATGTGAGGGAACGGTGTTATGTTGATTTTCAGATTGGGCAGTATGCAGATCAAGTGTTGTGTGATATTATGGCCATGAGTACTTGTCACATATTGCTTGGTAGACCTTGGCAATATGATTGTAGGGTTGTACATAATTGTGTCAAGAATGTATTCACTATTGAAAAGTGTGGCAGAAAGTTTTCCCTGATTCCTTTGCAGGATACAGAACTTGGTGGATTGAACCTAAGCTTCGGTAGAAGGACTGAGTTGAAGGATTCCGAAAGGGTTAGAGATCAGCAAGGAGGACAGACCTGTAGGTTGTCGAGGAAGGATTTGAGAAGGCAAAGAAAACGGAAGTGCATCCGAGGAAAGAGTGTGTTGGTTGAGGAAGACGCGTATATCAAGGATCAGTTTGGGATCTATGTGTTGAATCCTGAAAGATGTTCGTTGAGCTTCTAAGAACATCTTTTTCGTACCTAGGGTGTCTGATGCAAGAGCATCCTAGGGTAGTTGGCAATCCTGTATCACCAAAAATATGTTTGTGTTTGGTTTCTAGTTTTGGTTGTTACTCTGTGGATGAGTTCGGTGTTCGGTTGCTGCTCAATGGTGTTCTTCACCGAATGGGTCTCGGTGTCCTGTCACCGACTAGTGCTGGTTGCTTGGTGTTTTGGTTCACCGACTGGTTTATTTGATTTGTTTGGGCTTGGCTGACTCGTGCATTTAATTTGGATCGAGTACCTCGTGATGTGGATTGATCGTTGGGCGTGTGAGGACCTATATTTGGATTGGTGCTTTCTCCTATGAGGATTTAATGCTTGTTGCAAGCCAACTGATGGATCACACGTTTCATGAGTTTGTTTCATGAAGTCAACTGATGTTTGTATTTAATTCTTGTTGTAAAGCTGACTTGTGGCTGAGTAGTATATAAGGAGGGTGTAGGTAGTTGTTTAGGGGGAGGAAAGAGATGATGATCAAATGGTAGTGATCTGAAAGATCTGTGAATGTAATAACAGAGCTAGTGGCTAAGTGTTTTGGCTTAGGAGACAAGGAGATTTCTTGGTGGCTTACGAACACAAGTTTAGATCTGCCTTGGTGTTTCTACCAGTTCCTGTGGTTATGCAGATCTGGGCTATCTAGGTGATAATTAGATCCTGCGAAATCTATGTTGTATTTGCTGATGGAATTGGCCGTAACCGAGAAGGCCTTACAGCTCAGCATGTTGCATGTAATGCTTGGTTATTGATGAGTGACAATTGAATTTTGGTTATTTCTTGTTCTTTCTGTGTATTTTTTGTTGTGTTGATGTTGGCTGCAAGGTTTTGACTATCCATTCTTGGATCCTACATCCTTGATTGCATTAAAATAAGCCTAAGCCTTGCTTATATAGCCAAGGTGATGAATTAGGATTACAACTAACCTTTTGATACAAACATTAATTGCACTAAGCAAATAATAAATGCCTAAAGCAATTATTAAATAATGAGCTATGATCAATCTTCTAGAATGCCACCAAGGATAACTAACACGATACTATGTATATTAAATGACAAGTTACAAAAGTAACTTTATGGCAACTAACTTATGCCAACTAAACTCAAGTAAGCTTAACATGTAAATGATATTAACTCTGACACCCCCCCTTGAGTGCAACTTAGGGAGAAAATATTATGCAAATGATGCAAGGCTAATATGAATGCCATATGAAATGGGTCCCAACAACTAGGCCATGTTAGGTACCCATGTGATGTAGAGCAGGGATAGACAACTACAAAACACTTACAAACATTAATTGCACTAAGAAAATAATAAATGCCTTAAGCAATTATTAAATAATGAGCTGTGATCAATCTTCTAGAATGCCACCAAGGATAACTAACACAATACTATGTATATTAAATGACAAGTTATAAAAGTAACTTTATGGCAACTAACTTATGCCAACTAAACTCGAGTAAGCTTAACATGTAAATGATATTAACTCTGACACCCCCCCTTGAGTGCAACTTAGGGAGAAAATATTATGCAAATGATGCAAGGCTAATATGAATGCCATATGAAATGGGTCCCAACAACTAGGCCATGTTAGGTACCCATGTGATGTAGAGCAGGGATAGACAACTACAAAACACTTACAAACAATCACTCTTTCAAATCCTTTATCACCAATTGGTGGGTTTTCCTAAACAAACACCTCATTCTTGCTTGTAGCCTTTCAAGGGGGCATTTTTTGACATAACTTTTCAATCCCAACCAATCTCCAGAAAAGAAAACGTGTTTCAGATACCCATTTGGCCATTATTGAATATATCCCAAAATCAGGGTAGGGTTCTTTGTACAGAATGCTTTAAAAATTGATTGTCTTGCTTCTTGACTAGGCTTAATTAGACAAATATGCATGCAAATGAAAAGAACAGTCAACTACAACTTTCACAAATCAAATAATTAGGCCAATCGCTTCGGTGCGACTGAAAAGGACCTTATTATAGACATTTCCTCTAATTTTTGTCAAAATCCAATGATGGAAATAAGAGTTAAGCCATTTTCCCCAAGACTGGTAACCCTAGGGCAGATTTAAACCTGCACTTACAAAAATGATAATAACTTCTGCAAATCTTCATGAAATTGAACCAAACCAAAAGCAAATGAAACTAGATTCATCCATCCATCTTTTCCCATTGGTTTCAGGCTCGTACTGTACTGTACTTGGTCGTACCAAAGGAAACAATCAGAATGTAATAGAGGACAAACCCAGAAAATGCAACATAGGATTTGCCAAAAATGAAGTTTCTTCTTATTCAATCATTCTCCAACCTTCTCCAACCATGGAATTCGATTTGGAGGCCATTTTTATACATTTTTCAATCAATTCCAACTATTTTGTAACCCCTTCTTGATTAACAAAACCACATTAAGACGCTTTTGACAACTTTTACATGTTTTTGCAAATGTTTACAACATTTGATCCAAAAATCTAAATTGATTACCAAAGACTCCTAAGGACCGCAAATGACTCCAACTAGACTCCTAACAACCAAAAATGGTCTAATAAGACCCTATTACATCAAAGACATAAAACTAAAACCAAAATGACAAAATTGCCTCATGGAGGCATGAAATCAACTAGGTGCTCCTGCACCACCATGCACAACTAATCATGTAACTAATCTCTCACAAACGGAAAAAAGGAGAAAACCTATGGGACAAAACTCCTCTCCAAAAAAGAGATATGCAAATCATGTACAAATGATAGATCATGTGATGTATGAAGGTCTCGACATCAATAACCCCCAAGAACTACATCCATCACAACAATATAATACAATCACTCCTCCAATGAAGGGAAAGTTGAAACAACATTGCACCCCCCATAATGAAGTATCCTAAAAACCACTGAAGCAAGTTTGAAGCCAAAAGAGAATCCAATGACGACAAACAACATGTAGAAATACAATGGTGCATGTAGAAGAAACTCCATCTCCATAAAGAAGGAAGAAGGTAGAAGTCTCACCAATGAAAGCTCTGAAGAATCATCAAGTGTCTCCAAGGATGTCTCATCAAGACTAGGAAGAACCCCAATCAAGGAAGAAACAACAGATGAAAAAGACTCAAGAACATCCTCCAATGAAAAATTCGTGAAGAGGAGAGTTGCTCCCTGAAGCATGTCCTCCAAATCTATAGTAGAAGAATGAGAAACCAAATTAAATAGACCTGAAATGAGGCCATCATCAAACCACAGATCTGAAATACTGAATGTGTCCTACTATATTTAATTTTTGGAATTAATGTCAACCTTTAGATGGGGGAATTATGATTAGATCCACAAACCCATTAAGAGAAACTGAATTGCTCCCAACAGTAGATGGAGAAGAAAAAGGAACAAAAGGATCATCGTCACTAGTGAAGTAGTCAAAGTTATGTACCCAAAGTAGACCATCAGCCCTACCCTCTACACCAAATCACCACACTCACCATGAATGTACACTACCTCTAATGTGAATCATTGTGTTGCCCTCTTGTTTAATCTGATAAGCTAATAGTAGATTATGGGTAATCTCAGGAACACAAAAAGCATTAGCCACTAATCCAAGACCCAAATCAATATCACCTAGTGCAGCAACATTAACAAACTGATTGTTTGCAGTCAAAAGTTGATCGTATGGTGGTGCTCTGAGAGAACCATGTAGAAAGGTGAACATGCAACGTATTCAAATGCTCCTAAATCAAGGATCCAGCCAATTCCTCAGTGCATGCCTAGTAATCAATGCATGACAATTTCCTTGAAAACTAGGGGAAGTATCCTCGTGTTTGGTAAAAGAAGGTGAACTACATGACGAAGGAATGGAAATATAATGCTCCTTGCGAAATTGCTTCAACTCATGAATTTCCGTCTTATAACAATTATGTTCACTATGCCTACTACCTTAATAAAAAGAACACTTGGGTCTCTCAATCTTAGAATGAACCTCTTTAAAAGAGGTGATGAAACTCTCACTAGATTTTGTCTTAGGCTTGTTCTTTTTCTTCCCCTTCCCTTTGGGTGGTGTGACAATCAACGTAGTTTTGATTCTTCCCTAGTCAACCTCTCAAAAAATGTTTCAAATGATGGCATGACACATGAATCACCTAACCCATCCATAATGGCACAAAAATATATGGAGAAATAGGAAAAGACACCTATAAGCCTAGAGAAAATCAAGAAGGTGCATTCCTTATCAGTTTTCTCTTTGCCACAATCTGCTAATTGAGATCTTAAAGACTTGAACTTAAACAAGTAATTCTCACTTGTAGGAAATGTATCAATAGAGAAAATTGCCAATTATGCCTCCAGTTGCAAAGCTTTCACATCACTAACTGAACCAAAGAGATCTTTATACTTATCCCATTGCTCTATCAGCGTAGTGCACTTCTCAATGTGGAAGAACAAGGAATCTGAAACATGCATGGCAATCAAGCCCATCTCCTCATCACATTTGTTCCCATGTGCAAACTTCTTGTACTCCTTGGTAAAAGTAGGTTGTTCCTCATTCAAGGTAGACCATAAACCATTTGACCACAACAACCTTTGCATCATCACTTTCCATGTGTAAAAATTATGAATAAGAACCTCAAATCCTAGTTCAACCATGTGAGCCAAAACAAAAACTTGAGCAAAAATAGCCAATAACTGAAGAAAACTGATCTAAAGCTCCTAATATATTATAAAGCAACTGAAAATGAAATCCCCAACCCACAAATTGTACCTCTACAAGATAAAGGATGTCTGAATTATCAACCAAATGCCACAAAATGCAAAAACTCAATAGAGAATACCTAAGACTGAATCTGGAAAAAGTACATGAACTAAATGATAGAGCTCCTCAATACCTTTCCAGCACTACAAGAATCACGAAAATAGGAGATCCTGGCAAAAAGTTATCAGCTTCGCAGTCCCAAGAGAAGGGTTGACTTCAAGCTGCAAAAAGGCCAAGAAATAGCGAAATCTGGCAAAATAACCTACTCTATCACAAAGTTTGAGGAAACGACTTTCCAACAATATGTGGATTGCGAAAATCAAACTTTGTATTTGAAAGTTGTGTCAGTTTAAAAGAAAAGCTTATATTTGTAGACACCTATAATTTTCCAACGCCTGCAAGCAGCATTTTTACTAATTTTATTCTTAATTAATTAGATGATCTTTAATTATTTAATTAATTCAGTGTCATTCTTCTAATTCAATTCAAAAATCAATATTTTCCTCCTTTCTCATAATCAAATAATTTTGAATTATTTAATTACCTAATTGTATTCTAATGTTAATTAAATAATTTTATTATTTGATTGATCCTTTTCCTACACTTTACTTAAATAATTTTTGTTATTTAATTAAATCAATTTCTCTCTCCTATAATTAAATAATTAATTTAACCACTTAATAAGTTAACTAAGTTTTCTATAATTAAATAAATTCTTCAATTTATTTAATTATTTGCTTTTTCAAAAAGCAACATTTTCTAAAAATAAATAAAATCTTTATTTTATTTTTTTACCTCATGTACATGATTAAATAATTATTTAATGTTAATTAAGTCTTCACTTCCACCCCTCTAATTGCCACTTACTAGGTTATCTCATCAAATCTCAATCATTGATCATCTATCTCCACCTCTTAATTTGAACCGTCAATAGGAATCCTAAAATCTATAAAATCGGCCCTGCTTCTCAATTATCATTAACCACAATCTTCAACTCTTTGAAGGATCGCATAGCGAATTTGTGCTACAAATTTGAGAGCCAACATTACATCACAAAAAAGAGAACAATGGAGGCTACATATGGAACGAATGCAATTTCATTGGTTCCCGTTTGATTTATTGTTTTGCATTGATTTCATTATCATTCTCTATTGGTTGAGTAGGTTAGGCTTAGAATTTGGGTTTTGAGGTTACTCTTATATTTGATGTTCTATTTCCCATATCCTACCTCGACATTTCTAGTGAACCCAATGTAAACATGCCCTAACTAGACAAATATCTTGAGGTTTACAGATTTCACAGGTTACAAGAATTATTTGTTGCATTTGCAAAATATTCACTGTATTTGCAAATCAGGCCCCTCATTTGTCTGATATAAAACATAGGGTAAAATTTGAACTTCATGCAACTACATTTCTCAGTTCTCTTCTTTTCTTACTTCATAGCATAGGGTTTTTGTGTTACCAATTCTTATTTGCAGCATTGTGACGAGAAATTTGGAGGACCTAAAAGGACAATTTCTAAACCTATGTGTTTGATAGCATAAATAACACATTGTTTTTAAGGGGGGTGAACAAATGATTGCACATCCATTGTGCGCATGCACATTTTGTTATATGTTACCCAAGGTGTTGTGAATGCATCCTCTCCCCTCACCTTTGTGGACCTTGGGTGTAAGAAAAATCACAATATCTTATTTTCTCTTTTAGAAAGTCTGCCTCAGGAGAGAAGTGATCACTCTAAGGGGAACAACCTAACGCAATGTTCCCTTCAGACCGCTACATAAAAGGAATGAAAGTGAAAACCAGAGCTCAAACCTACGACTACATGCCAAGAGTGTCAATTATGCAACGAACATATGGGCCCTGAAGTGGTTAAGTAAAAACTTATATGTCTCACTCTCGAATGTGTGTACGTGGGGTTCCCAAATTGTAACTAGACACCTTATTTTAGTAGCCCACCCTTTTTGATTGAGTGTTGTGGTGATTTCAATGCAACGGAGTAGCATCGCTCCCTAAAGATACTCACCATTTGTACTTACTTGAGTTGAAACAAATTGCATAAGCTAATTGCGGCTTCCAGAAAGAGGGTGATTGGGTCATGCCTCCAACCCTAGGGCTCCCTACCTGTCCTTCTCTCACAAAGACAAGAATGTAAAGCACAACTTAAGGTGTTGCGCATTTGAGTTAAGTACAAAGTTGTGGGTCTGATTTCACTGCAATAAACTTTGACTTTTAGGTTGTAAAGAGTGTTTGAACTTAGAAGTGTCTTCTATTGTGCTAGACCAATGGAAATTTGGGCTTTGAAGACCCTTGGACATACCCTTATCTATTCAAAGTTGACAACCATACTATTTCATGTGTTTTTTGAGTGTTTGTCAACAAAATTTGATCAAAAAAACTGGAACAAACACTAGAAAAATCAAAACACAGTAATTTCTAAACACAACCCCACATGAACTAAATCTTTACCGCAATTGCTGAAATTTTCACCGCATTCGTGAAAATCAACATTGCATCCACGAGACACAATACAGCAACTGTCAAAATCTGTACCCCATTTGTCAAATGTGTCACACATCTACCTATCAAAATTAGGATTTCTAAGACTAAAAACACATACTATCAACCAAAGTCAAAATTCAAAATTCTAAGATCTAAGACTGCAAAACACAACTAAGACTTGAAATTGCATTTTCATTTAGCTTTGCATTCAAAATCTAGGTTTGCATTCTTAGGTTAAACATTGTCTTAAGCTTGTCCTCCAAAATTGCATCTAGGTCATATTGCATTCACCATTTTCAGTCAAAATTTGCGCTGTACATTAGGTTCTAATTTAGGTTGTCCTTGTCAACGCAAACGATAATTTAGGGTTTCACTCATTGTGCATAGTCCAAACCATACCTTAGGTCATAGTTCAATCCTTGCATTTTAGTCTTTAGTCCAATCTTTTCATCTCAATCATTGCATTCTAATCTGTAGTATAGATCTTGCACCCATTAGATTTGCACATTAGTCCTAAGCAAAGTTGCACGGACACAAATACAACTACGAATACGGTATCTAATACAAATACAGCTATTTTTGAGACCTCCCATCTAGATACGACAAGATATGGCATTAACTAAAAACACATACACACATTTAGCATAATTTTCTAAGTTATTAGAGAAGATTTTTGTTACTGCGAAAACAATATGGACATATAATTGCAACACATTCCAGAATATTATATATTAAATATAGTTTTATTATTTAAACAAAATTCAAATACATTAATAGTTGGGTAGAATCACATGCTATCAAAAATATCATCACGATTCTCTTGAAATTGTAGATCTAGATGATCAAGATTCTCTGAAGACTTGTGATAGTTGGATCGAGTGCAACCACCAACTAGACTCTCAAAACCCATTGAAGATTCACTAGAGGATCCTCCAACCATGTCGAAAATCTCAACAATGGAATTGAGATGCGTTAATGCATTTATGGATACATCAATGTCACTTATCTCAGGTTGTACATCCAAAGTCTACTAGGTCCATTCATGTAGTTTGTGGAGGAATGGAACAAGAGACGAAGATTGGAATGGACATATACAAGGTCCCTTTGCTTTGTTGGTTGCTAACCTATTTCGTTTCACAAAATGGATGAAGCCATATGCACACCAATTTCTCTTAGATGTAGAACTTGAAACCTATAAAAAAAGTTTATAAGTTTATACGATAAGTTACAAAGACACAAACAATCAAATAAAAATTAAAATAAGAAATAATTTAAATTAGAAAAATTCATGAAATTAATCCTATGACAGAAGTTTGATAGCCAACTTTTGCAAATGTCTAGTCATGGCACAATGAAATTTCCACCACTTTATAGGGTCCATTTCTTTTTTATCTTCCATTGCATCAACATTTGCATAGGTTCCATCAAAAGATACAAACATCCCAAACTCATCTTGAATCTCCACAACAACTGTAGGATATGTAACATTTTCTTGAAAGCTTTTTTATATCATTCAACAACCTCAACATCCCTATTTGGTGTTGTCCTATTTGGCAATACTAACATATCAGCATGGCAGTACTTAGGGTTCACAGCATGGCAATACTTAGGGTTCAAAGCATATGCAAAAAGTTGCAAAGGAGTTGTCATTACATGCCATCTTTTCTTGATTACCTCAAATATTTGCGCATAAAAAAATTCAAAGGGGTCTTGCTATTTTGTTATAATAATATCTCTAACTTGCTCCACCGTTGTATCTATGCAATCATAGATGTCGCCTAATATTGGCTTATCAGTATCACAATGATGAATGAGGGTGTATATTGACTTAGGAAAGATGGTAAATAATCTATTTGAGCCTACCAATCATCATTGAGGATTAATGTTCTAATATTATTTGCTCTATCTATTTGTGATAGTCTCCAAACTGCCCAAACGTCACTAATCATCATACTTTTCAAGGCTTGTTTGACATCAACAAGTCTTTGGAGAACAATGTAGTGTGTGGCAAAGCGTGTTTCAACCACCTTCAATTAAAAAATAATAATTTTTAAAAACATATAAATCTTACATATATTTCTATAAAAACATTTAATAATAATACATTTGAATATTTTTAATCTAGAAGAAACTTTCCTTTAACAACTCTAGATTGGTGAATTGACTGTAAATGGCCTGTGACATGTGATGATTACAAATAAACATCTAAATTTCTTTAGCTTCATAAATCTTTTGTATCCATTAAATTTTGCCAAATTTTGTAGTATTAAGTTCAAAGAATGAACTACTTAAGGGGTCCACCAAATGTTTGGATATCTTGCTTCCATGACCAAGCCTATGCTCTACATACTTTTGCATTATTCGTGATCACCTGCACAACACTTTCTAGCCCACTGACTCAATTGCTTCAATTAGAAGGTTGGCAATAATCGGGTATCTTTCTCTTCAATCTTGCATTCAATTGCCCTAAAAAACGTTGCCCCCTTTGGGCTCTTTGCAACCACATTGATTAGTGGCCTACTTCTAGCATTTTTCCACCCATCACAAATTATAAAAACCCTTGAAGTTTTCCACGAATCTCAAATCACTTGCAATTGTCTATCAATAATATATTTTTCTTTACACAACAGGGTGGTACGGACCTTCTCATACCCTGGCTTTTGTATCCTTTTGGGGCTTCATTAATAGACCTAACCATCTCATCACAATATGGGGAGTGAACCACACCAAATGAAATTTCATTCACATACAGACAATGTACAATATTCTTATATGTATCCTCTCAACTTTGAAATTAAATGCATTTTCAAGAGGTCCTAAATTGCTCCTCTTGTGACCAGTAGATGTTCTTGAAGTTGGATGCAAAAGAGGTCTATTTAGACTTGATCTTGTATTTGATGTTAGAACTTGATTATTAGCTTCATCCTCCTTTTTGATACTTTGCAATGTCCTTAGCTAACAATCCATTCCATGGTTGATCACCAACTTTTGGACCAGAACACACTTCAAATCCTGTACCTTTTATGTGACATAGGTACCTACAAACCCTGGTATAAGAACTATCATAATCAACTAAAAGTTCATGACACCTCCATTTATAACCTCCACCACCTCAAAAAAAATGATGATCGCGTATTTTCATAATAGAGATTTAGCATTTGGTTTGATCCACTTGTAATTTTTTGATGCTCTAACATCAAATGATGATGATGACATCATGATTTAGTATCCTACAAAAAAATCACTTAATAAAATTATATAATATATTCAATTATACATTGAGTTTATAAAACACGATGCATTCTTATTTGGATGCAAATATAAACACAAATATATGTAAAAGCAAGATTTATACTTTTTTTTAAATATTCATTTAATTAGAAGCATTATACAATCTAAAAAACTTTAACTATATGCACACTAACTTTGAATGTTATATCTATTAAATATATTAATTAAAAAATAACTATTAAATAACTTCATCAAAATTATAATATATTACAATTTATTATAAACTAACAAAATTAAATATAAGTAAAAAATAAAAAGTATTGAATATTTGAAAGATTTGTTTAGTATAACATCTTAAAAATATTTATTAAAATATCTTTCATTTTTTTTAAGTTATAACATATTCAATATCTTTTTTTATTAATTTCTTGTCCCTACACTACAAACAAATTTATTATAGATTTATAAATTTTAAATTATAAATTTATTTTAAAATTAAAAATAAAAAATTCAACAACTCTAAAAATATATAAAAATTATAAACTAACCCAATTAACATTAAAATATGATAAAATTTAAATAGCATGGCTCCATTATGCAAACACAAACTTTATTATATGCAAACATTAAAAACTTTATAACCTAATATATATAATATGCAATCATAAACATTAATATACATGAAGTAGGTATAAACCATGGTAGTGTGATTATAAAATAAAACACGAAACATTGTCACAAATGAAACGCACAAATGGACAACCGTACCAAATTGCAGGAACTTACAAACCTCACACTAAATCTTTTCTAATCTCCAAATCGCACTGAAACTGAATACGGTGTCTCCAAAAATTGCAACCAAATAAATGAAATCGCTCCACCTGCCTTGTACAAGAAAAAGCAAAACAATGAAAGAATTTTGAATGTCGTATGGAAGCAAAATAAGGTTCCCTTTCATATTTTTAGAAATTTCTAATAGTTTTTTTTTTTGAAACTTTACTACACTTGTTGGGTTCCCTTCCATATTTTTAGAAATTTCTAATAGTTTTTTTTTAAACTTTACTGCAGTTGCCAGGTTCCTTTCATGTTTATAGAATTTTCTAATAGTTTTTTTTATTTATCGCAGTTTCTTTTAGAAACAGATGTTTTTCTATTTTTAGTCGAATCCTAAGAATCCGATACAGCAAATATTTCTATCCTTCTTTAGAAACAGGGCAGTACGATTTCTAGACTGTATTTATCCCATATTGTATCCGTACTTGTGTCTGGTAGGCCAATACACATATCAGCTAAGGGAAGGTGCCATTTCCGGTATCTCTGGTCTCAAGACAATCTTTGAAAACTTGTCAATCAAATCTTGGGTCTTTACTTTGTCAGTGGTAGGCTATCTTGACCTCATCAACACTCTTTTTATCAATCCCACTAGCAAGTTGAACTCGTAGAGGTAAGACTTTTATCAATCTCCACCCACATCATTTTGTCTTTGAGGTCTAGCTTCCCCTTTCAATCACTTAAGTTTGCACTCATAGGTTTGCATTCCAATCTTTTCAAAATTAAAAATCTCCAAAAACATAGGATTCATTGTCATTTCCTAGCTGAGTCATCATTATCATCAAAAATCAAAAATCTTTAAAAAAAATAGGATTTGTTATGGTCATCAAAAATAAAAAAATCTCCAAAAAACATAGGATTCATTGTCAATTCCTAGTTGCAAAGTCATTATCCTCGAAAAATCAAAAATCCCAAAATCATTAGCATCCTAGCAAGAACCTCATTTTTGCATCTATTAGCTTACCACTAGGAGTCTCATATGGCCTACACACAATGGCAAAGTGAAAAACATCAAATGGAATCCCATATTCCTCCAAATAAAAAACCGCAAACAGTTTCCAAGGACCAAAACGCAAATGCATGCCCTTAGGGGAACCAATTGAGTCAACTCTCGAGAAGCTTCTGAAATCAAACATCATCACACTTCCAAAAGAAATACCTTATGAACTAGGACCTTTTAAACTATCGCAGTGTAACAACAATGACTTCAATGAATACCATGGACGAAAGGACATAAAACTCCAATTGCATAAAATTGAAAAATTCACTCAACACATTATTGATCGAGGTATTAATAGTGGACAATATCCAAATAATTCACCTAATGTGGAGTTAGGCATATGTCAAGAGACTATTCCCAAACATGATCAAAAGCATCTACCTATGTCTAACAATTGCCCACAAGTAACATCCATATCTCCCACCATTCTTTCATCTCCTAAAGCTTTACAACAAGAATCCACACCATCTCCATCAAACAATACATTCAATGACACCTTTTGAGTTTAACCCCAAGGCTATCCACAATCTAAATCCAATCTAATCCATTCCTTGATACAAGTCCCTTCTACAATTCAGCAATCCTATATCCAATTCTAGCATATGCTCCATTTCCAATCAAGCTTACTTTAGTGAGTCTCATTCAAAATCCATTCCTATCATGCCAAAGCATTGAATCCTCATAGGAATCACCCATACATATCCAAACTCATACCCCATATTAAATTGGATACAAGTCAAAAGGATAATCCAAAGTATGAAGAAACAAGTCATAAAATGAATCAACATCAAGATGCCAAGAGCCTTGAACCCTGTCCAATCCGTGACCAAGATCCCATCTCCCTTAAATCGCACGATGATCCCCTCATTCCATATTATTCCATCCATGACAATCCCCTTCCATCTCAAGAGAAAAGACTCCTTCCAAGTCCCATTCCTAATCCTCCTCCTAAGCAAGATCATGACCCCCTTCCATATATAGAGAAAAGCATCCTTTCATGTCCCATTCATAATCCACCTCCTAAGCAAAATCATGATATCCCTTCCATCCCATCAAATGATCTCATCAAAAATGACAAGCATTGCACCCTTTTCACTCCATCCAATGATTCTCTTCCATGTCAAGATCAAAGTATCCCTTCATCCCCATGCCATAATCCTCCATTTCCACCACAAGATCCCATCATCCCTTCATCTCCATGTCATAATCCTCCATATCCACCTCAAGATCCCATCAGCCCTATCCAATATGAATCCATTATTTATCAAATTTGTTCATCCACTTTCATCCAATCCAGTCTACTTGATGAGCTTACCATTACTTCCATACCATATCCACCACAAAATGGACTCACGTCGTGTTTTGAAAGCAATGGATATCTTAATGCTAAAAAGATCTTTCAAATAATGCATTATCAAGGAAAAGGGTTAGGCATCCATAAACAAGCTATTTTAGAACCCCTTGATATAAAAGAAAATCCTAATTTTCATGGCTTTGGCTACATAGCTCACCCTCAAGATGTTGGTATCCCTCCCAAATCCAACATTCCTTTGTATAAAACTAAACATATAGCTTCTCCATCCTCCAAATCCATTTTGGGTCCTTATACCGCAAAACCAAAGTCTTCGTCCCTTCCATCCATCTTAGGTCACTATGTCCTCCATCCACTATCCATATCACCCCTAGCTCACAATTCACTTACCTTGTCATTATTCAAGATCGATAAAGGTACACCTCCTAGAGAGTTGTCGAACCATCCATCTACATGAACACCTCTAAAGGAACTCCATATCATTCCTATCCACCCATGAATTCAATGCTCTTGGAAGCAATTAGAAGCTGGTCAAAGCCAAAGACTCTAACTCACCTTAGAGGATTTTTGGGACTCTGCAGTTATTACCGAAGGTTTGTGGAGGGATTGTCAAAACTAACTACTCACTCATAAACTTAACCAAGAAAGGAGCATTCACTTGGAATGAAGACACACAAACAACTTTTGAAAGGCTTAAGGAAGTGATGAGCTCTTGCCCCATACTAGCAATTCCAGATTTCTCCTCACCCTTTGAGCTATATTGTGATGCTTCACAAGAGGGCACTGGACTTGTACTAATGCAAAACAAACACCCCGTAGATTTTGAAAGTAGGAAGCTCAAGGATATAGAAAGAACATACTCAGTCTACGACAAAGAAATGCTAGCACTGACCAAATTGAAGCAATACTTAATTTGTAGAAAAATCATAGTGAAAACTGACCACAATAGTTTGAGATTCTTCCTAAGCTAGGACCTAAATGATAGGCAGCAAAAGTGAGTGAGTAAATTGCAAGCATACGAATTCAATATCAAATATATGAAGGGCAAGAACAAAATTGTAGCCGATGCTTTATCACAAAGACCCCACTTCTGCTCTATGACAACATTATCCATGGATTGGAAGACATCCATACTCACTGAACATGCCAAAGACTCATTCTCTAATAATGTAATGGAGGGGAAACTACAAAATGAAAGATATACAGTTAAGGATGACCTCATCCTTTATAAGGATAGAATTTACATCACACCTAGATCAAAGGTGAAGGAAGAGATCTTGAAAGACTACCATGATTTCCATTAGCCGAACACCAAGGATATTACAAGACATGCAGACAAATCAAAGAAAAGTTTTCTTGCAAGGGCCTTAAAAGAGATGTATTAAAACATGTCAAAGAATACTTAGTGTGTCAAAAGAACAAAGAGGAGCACACATATCCAGCAAGATTACTCCAACCATTGCCCATACCCAATCAGAAATGGGAGAGCATATCTATGGATTTCATAACAAGGCTATCCAAGGTACAGGGAAATGATTGCATCTATGTTGTGGTTGATCACCTAACTAAATACGGACACTTTATGGCTATCCCATTTGAATTTAGAGCTCCCTAAGTAGCTAAAGTATTCTTCAAAGAAATTTTTAGGTTACATGGGTTGCGTCGAAACCTTGTAAGCGACCAAGACAGTCGCTTCCTTAGCCTATTTTGGCAAGAGTTATTCAGACTAGCTGGAATGAAGTTAACCCCTAGTACCAGTTATCATTCGCAGACCGATGGACAAATAGAAATCGTCAACAAATGGCTTCATCTAGGAGAATATTGTTATTATACCACCCATCATATATCCATTGGGATGAGTCCTTTCCAGGCATTGTATGGATCACAACAACATCATTTGGAGACTTGATCCACTAGGAATGTCGTGTCCCAAGAGCTAAAGACTTCATATAGAAAAGTATAGACATCTTGAACACACTTAAGGATAACCTCCACCAAGCACACAACCAGCAAAAGATATATGCGGATAATAAGAGAACCCAGCAAACCTTTGAAGTTGGAGATTTGGTCTTCTTGAGGCTACAACCATACAAGCAATCATCTCTCAAAACAAGTGGAGCATGAAAGGTTAAACCAAGTTCTACGGGCCATATAAGATATTAAGAAAGGTTGGAGAAGCAGCGTACGAATTGGAACTACCATCTAGCAGTAGAATACATGACGTATTTCATGTTACTCGCCTTAAAAAGGTATTACGGCAACATATTATCCCATGCCCAAAATGGCCACCACTTGATGATTAAGGGAAATTGATCTTAGAGCCAGATTTTATACTTAATGTTCGAGAAAAGAGACTAAGGAACAAGATCATTAAAAAGTACCTTGTCAAATGGAAAGGTTTGCTGACGGAAGATGCAACTTGGGAAGGAGCCCATATATTTGATCATCCAAATCTAAGGTTGCTTGAGGACAAGCAAATTTTGGGAGGGGAGGACTGTCATATCCCCATCTAATACATGGCCCAGTGGCTGGTGTTTGAAGACTCGCAATGATCAAAATCAATAAAGACATGAGCCGATAATAATACATCACTAGTTCTAAAGTTAATTATAATAAAGCTATACACATAACAACAAAAGGACATAATAGGGGTTCATGATATTAATGCAAGCCAATTTAATTATGAAACATTACGATAGCAATAATATTTGTTATGAGGAGGAACGATTAGAGATGCATCTCCCACTACCGAAAGATGCAACCGTTCAACTCTTCAGAGTATATATTAGGAATCGATACCATTCCCTCAAGACCATCGAGGGAGAAAAAATAAGGAAGATAGAGACCATCATTCAAAGAAAGATTTACTTCAGCACACCTTTATAACCAGCTATCTATATTAATGCACTTCATAAATAAATACATTCATCCCCATCTGGTATGAGCATATCTTAATGTATATTCATAACATTGTCTTATGACTGTTGTTGCCAAATGCATACATTTAATACTTGTGAATGTTTATGTTACTTATAGCATACGTTCATAAATCGGCATAATTCTAAAATGAAAGGCATTATTGTTTACATTTAGATGTATTGTTAATCCATTATCTATGATCACGTCTAATACATGATATATGGAATATGTGATTTAGAATGCATATTTAACTACTGCAACAAGCCATGGTATGGGTAATGAGTTAGCTACAGGAGGGAAAATGGTGATGAGGTCGCCTTCTAAGCATGCCACCTCATGTTGGACTAAGGAGTCCCGTGGGGCCAAAGGGACAAGGGGACTGCCTTTGGGCTTAGGAGGATGGACTTTCCGGGCATCCTGCTGCATATTCCTCAAGACCTTTACCATGTTGAATCGTTGGAGACAAAGTAGAAATGACGAGGATGAGGAAAATGGTGATAGGACACCACACTAGGTACACAACCTCATTTGTATGGCAAGGGCCACATGAAGCCAAGAGGGATGGTAATATCCACTCTTGGGCCTAAGGTTGGGGGTCTATCAGGCACCTCGTCAAATCACCATACCTAGTATTTCCTAACTTGTTTTGCAGGATCTTCATCAAGATATAAAAGGTATCCTGAACCCTACCTGATTTTATTGTAATCTAGAGAAATTTTGAATACTAATAATTAGGGACCAGAGAACAAGTAAACCTCCCTCCTGCAGCTTGATAGTAGGTATGATATCTGAAAGAGATCGGAGGAAAAGGAAAAAGGAACATTAAGATAGATTAGAGTCATTTGGTGAAAGTACATTGTTCACAACTCTAAAATTGTCAAGGGGGCAGGTATATAGAACAACATCTACCATGCTCAAAACTCTTATTCAGAGAGCTCTCTATTGGAGAGTTAGTAACAAATGAGAAAGCGGAGTAGCTACAAAGCTAACTGATTGACCAACATACAGAGTCAGTGTGCCCATGGAGGAAAAGTTCCCAATTGTAGGGGTCTGGGATAAGAGTTAAGGATTATAATATTATTAGATAATACAGGACACAAGCAACCAAAATAAAAGAATTTAAAGTATTTGGAAGTTTAGAGTTTGAAAGTTCCCCAAAGGTCATTAGACTTCAAAACTCTTTGCATAGTTTTCAAATCCTATGAAACTATCACCAAGATTGTCACTGCTCAAATTATACTAGACAGTGGTTTCAAACTATTGTTAGAAAAATTGGCAATTAAAAATTGTTCCTAAAGCAAATGTATTCCTATGGGTTGCAGATTTAAACAAGATTCTTTAAGGTTGGAGAAAAGAGGCTGTTTCAGTCCCTCTTGTGAATAAGAGATCAATTGTTTAATTCTAATGCACCTTTTCACCTAGGAAGTGGCACACGATGATCATGTGCTTTAATATGGCTTGAATTTTTTTCCAATAACCTTCATGATTATCTTTCTAGCTAGGCTATCATGACTAGCCAAAAGACTATTAGGAACTTTTGGAACATGGTTTTTTCTATGGTTTATTAAGGTGCCTGGCTTGAAAAGTACCATGGAATTTATCAAGATTGGTTGTGTTCCTTTAAAGAAATCAAAAGGGAATGAAAAGAGCTCTTCAGCACACAATGCAAGTCTTTGTGCATCAAAAGAACAAATGGATGGATTCACAAGATCACAAGGACCTACAGTATTGGGCAATCATTCAGGAGTTAGGTTTTCTACTAAAGTGAATTATAAGAAAGCGAGAAAATAAATCACGTAGATGCATATTTCAAATGGTTGGTTGAGAATGAGTTTCAACAGAATCTCCAAGAGTAACCTTAAACTTGTCAAGGATTATTGAGGGTACCCTTCATGACTCTAGAGATGAAGTTCTTGCTTTAATGCTCTTTCTCTAAAATACATTCTAACGAATTTGCAGAATGGTAGGGCTTATTGGCAAATTTAGGAATGGATGTGACTGCTTCGGTGAAAAGACTAATAGTAGAAGGTGATTTGAAGATCTTAAAAGATGCTATGCTCCATAAAGTGTTTAAATTTAGTAGCTGCATGAGAGATCCTTCATACCTGAGTTCTCTTGCTATGCTGAATTGGGTCTATCATATATTGGTTCGAGCATTTGAGTGAATGGTTATCTCATTTCTTGATTCTCTGTTTTGCATCATCGGGAGCTTCATCTTATCTACACTAGAGACTCTTTAGTGTGAATGTTTCCTACTGTTCTTATTTATTCCAATGTAATGTAACGTCTCTCTTGAAATATCACCACTCAGCCGTATAGTATCGTGTGATAGCATTATCGAGCTGAATATGTTATTCGGTTCATTGTCAATGATATTCATTGAATGTAATCATTTTCTCTTCCTTGCTCTAACGTCGGATGACATGGCATTGTGTGCTCTCCGTGTCAATTGATTCGCATGATTCTGTCTAGCATTCTTCTTGTTGACGGTGGGTGATTATGAACCGCCGACGGTTCAAGGAAGAGTATTATCATAATCTCATTAAAGAGTCTTTATTGTGCATGAAATGGCTGCCTCTTGACCTTCCACAATGAATCTCTTCAGTGACTGGAATTTCTATGGATCGAGCCTATAAAAAAGAAGCGGGTCTTACGGCATATGTTTTTCTCTCAACAGTATTTGTTCAGAGCTATTGTTATGGTGTATTCGATCTGTATATGATCGATGTTTGTATTTTGTAAGACTTTTCAATTTTGATAGTATCTGCAAGATACTCTTGGCTTTTTGTTATTCTATTATATATAGCCAAAGTGATCAATTTGTGTATAAGGTGAATAAGGCTTATTGATTGACTACTTTAAGTCCTCAATCATTAGCAAGAGATTTTTGTATTTGTTTTGAGAACTCAATAAAGGATCAATATTTTTGTGGGCTGCCTTTTTCACCTTCAAGTGGAGGTTTTCCCAAGATAAGTTTTGTCCTCTGTTCTTTTGTGTTCTGAGTTTCAGTTCATTGCATTTTTATGTATTCTGGTTCAAAGTTTAACACAAAGTAAGTGCTACTTGGTGTCCAAATACAAAAGGACCATTTTAAGTTAAAAATAATATAATGCCCCCTTTCTTAAATAGGATTTACTAATAAATAATAATAAAATTATAATAATGAAATAACAGTAATATTTCATTCAATGAATGTAATGTCCCCGAAATAATTAAATAACTCAATTAAATAATTGTTTGTATGGCCCCGAACTTAATAATATCTTTCGGGCCCTTTTTTTTAATTAGTTAGTTATAAGTTATTTGGTCGTGTCAGCCCATTTGTAACCCTTTGGGAAACTTCCCAAAGCCCATTTATAAGGCCGAGTTTAGCATAGTTGTAGGTATGGTGAATCTTATGTTTTCTTTGTATTTGCGAATTCCAGTTGGAGTTTGGCACTATTGTAGTTTCGGAGGTGCAAGATCCTCCCTATTTTGTAATCGCAATTTCGGTGGTTAGCAGCCATCCTAGTCTATTATTAGAGATATCATTTCTGATATTTCACTTTGTACTTCATTGTCAAATTGATGAAATCAAAGATATTATTTGAATACAATTACGTTGATGGCGAAGACTCATTTATTCCTGTGTTAATCCATTGCTCCACATAATATTATTGGCTATACTATTTTGTGCTACTACTATGATGGAGATCAAACTACCGCATTGCTAAGTCTATGACATCTGAGCGTGTATGGTGTTGGTTGCGTCGTACGGTGAGGGGGCTGAAGATAGTACTGCATGAAGGTGACAGGTGAACCGCATAGAGGTTCTCACACAAAGGTGACGGGTGAGCCACACGGAGGTGACAGATGTATCGCACGGAGGTGACGAGTGAGTTGCACAGAGGTGACAAGTGAAGCGCACAGAGGTGATGGGAGAACCACACAAAGGTGACGGGTGACTTGGTACAGGTGCAATACATCACTGCACGTGTGGGGTTGTTGGTGAAGGAGTCTCATTTGGGTGTCGTACGTCGTCGAAACATTACAGTGGTATCAGAGCTGGTGATTCTGCCAGCTTGTTGAGTAGTGGATGCGGAAGGAGCTCATAGTATACACCAAAAGGAGGTACCATTTTGTGGGCAATATAAGGGAAACGCAGTAACCTAACGTTGAAATTACAACATTGTTAAGAGAGCTAACCAGAAGCCAAGTTCAACTCAACGAAGCCATGGTCAAAGGGGAACAACAACAACTCATGGAGGAGACATTGCAAAAATTGGCAGAAGGTAGAACAAATGGAGAACACAATGGACATAGTGATAACTCCGTCACAGGAAGGTCGAACACACAGCACTCGCATTCTCAACTGTCGATGTCAACATTTCCCCAAAGAGCAAAAGCGCCTCATAAAGAATGAGAGCCCACTTTCCTGGAGATGCAAGAGCAGCTAAGGCAACATTGGAGGGATGCGGATCTTGAGGGAGATATATCCTTCAAGGATTACGTAGATCTATGGATGAAATACTCAGACGACAAGAGTCGTGGCTACTACAACGATGACATCAAGCGGAAGATTAGCAAGCTAAATTTATCATCCTTTGATGGGTCCAGGACAACATCAGCACAAGCATGGGTGCGGAAAGCCAATACCTACTTCCAACTCAACCCGATGCCCGAAGATGAGGCAATCAAATTTGCAGCACTTCACCTAGGAGTTGCTCACGAATAGTAGCACCACGGAATGGTCACCCTCAGTCATGATCAAGTCACTTCATATGTAGATTTCGCGGAGAAACTAACAGACTGCTTTGATGGGAAGGATCCAGAGCTCAACTTCAAGGAGTTGGCACAACTAAAGCAAACCGGACAGGTGGACAATTACATTTCAGAATTTCAAAGGTTGTCAGTGTTGGTTACCGACATGTTTGAGAAAAGACTTGTCGTACTGTTCATAGATGGATTGATGGAACCCCTCAAGGGTTGGGTCAAAGGTTTCAAACCCAACACGCTCACAGAGGCATATAAGAAGGCGTGTAAGATGGCTACCTCATCCTCCAGGAGTCACACACATTCGCAGCCACCTCTCCCACGGGAGGACAAGGACAAGGAGTCATTTCAGAAGAAGCCTCTGATGGATAAGGCCACTAGTTAGGAGCTCAGAAGGAGGAAGCTTTGTTTCACTTGCACAGAGCCTTGGGAGTCGAGTCACCGTTGTCTTGGTAAAGGGAAGATTCACTATATTGAGATGGTACCTAATGATGAGGAAGAAAGTAAAGTACCCAAAGAGGAAGAGACTAATCATGCGGAGACGATTGCCACACTTGTACAAAGGGGATGTTCCATTGCTACACTTTTTGCAACTTCCAGATGTAGCGTATTTCGGGTCCATGGCACACATCAGGGGGAGCGAGTCACAATCATGCTTGATAGTGGGGCCACTCAATTTCATCAATTCATCACTTGTCGCGAAGAGGGCTTTGCACACGGTGGAGCATGAGAGATTTACGGTCCAGGTGGCAGGAGTAACTTTACTACCCTGCACTCATGTGATTCCACAACTGAGCATTATCATGGGAAACTATACAGTGACAAATGATTTCTTTGGGATAGATCTGGATGATACAGATGTCATATTGGGCATTCAATGGATGGAGACCCTCGACTAGTACACAGAGTTTCAAGAAGATGGAGTTTTCATTTGAGGTGGATGACAAGAAGGTGGTGCTAAGAGGGATGTCAAATAGAGGCCCAAGGGAAATTTCAGTTAGATGATAGAGGCAATTTTCAGACAAGATAAGTTTCAAGCATATAACTTTGACACTGAAGATGTGAGGAAGAATGTGGTAGCCAATGCTTTACTCGAGATACCTACCATATGCCCATTGTTTCAAATTTTAAAGGATTGGAGAACTCATTTGTTGGTTGAGTACTCCAAGAACACCTTTGCATGCCAATTGATGGATGGTCAAACAAGATGACAAGTACAAGGTGGTTGAAGATGTCATCCACTACAATAACAGAATATATTTGGTACCTAACTCAAAACTGAAGAAGGTGATCTTAGGGGAGATTCATGATCCACCCCTAGTAGGAGTCCTAGGATCAAATTTGTGACACTTAAGCAATCTCTAGGCGAGGACTGTAATGTCCCTGAAATAATTAAATAACTCAATTAAATAATTGTTTGTATGGTCACAAACTTAATAATATCTTTCAGACCCTTTTTTTAATTAGTTAGTTATAAGTTATTTGGTTGTGTCGGCCCATTTGTAACCCTTCGGGAAACTTCCTTGAACCCATTTATAAGGCCGAGTTTGGCATAGTTCTAGGCATGGTGAATCTTATGTTTTCTTTGTATTTGTGAATTCCAATTGGAGTTTGGCACTATTGCAATTTTAGAGGTGCAAGATCCTCCATATTCTATAATTGCAATTTCGGTGGTTAGCAGCCACCCTAGTATGTTGTTGGAGATATCATTCTAATATTTTACTTTGTACTTCATTGTGAGATTGATGAAATCAAAGATATTATTTGAAGCCAATTACTCTGGTGAAGACGAATCATTTATTCCTATGTTAATCCATTGCTCCACATAATGTTATTGGTTATACTATTTTGTGCTACTACTTTGACGAAGATCAAACCACCGCATTGCAAAGTCTGTCACATCTGAGCATGTACAGTGTTGGTTGTGTCATACGGTGAAGGGGCTGAAGATAGTACCACACAAAGGTGACGGCTAAACTGCACAGAGGTTCTCGCACAGAGGTGACGGCTAAACTACACAGAGCTTCTCGAATGAAGGTGACGAGTGAGCCGCATGAAGGTGATGGGTGAGCCGCATGGAGGTGACAGGTGAACCGCACAAAGGTGACGAGAGACCCACATGAAGGTGGCGGGTGAGTTGCATAGAGATGATGGGTGAATTGCACGAAGGTGACAGCTGACTTGGTACAAGTGCAATACATCACCATACGTGTGGGGTTATTGGAGTCTTGTATGGGTATTGTACACCGTCGGTACATTACAATGAACAATAGATTTAACATGGTTATTTAAAGGAAAAAAGAGGATACAATCGTTGTCGTCGACTTCTACAACTAGGGTTTTTGGGCTTTTGCTACCAAATCAGAGTGGTACAGCAAATGATGAGCCCAACCAACACAAACGAGTGGAGGAGAAGAATCTGGTAACTGACGTGAGGAATGGGAAATCATAGGGACATATGGCAAAGCCGCCAAAGCTGGTTGACGACAAGAAAACTGCAAACTAGGGTTTGAAAGGGAAGGAGAACGTGCAGTTTAATGGCAGGGATGGTGCTTGGCTTGGGGGAAGCGGAAAGATAGGAGCAAAGGTCGTCATTTCAAATGGATGTGGTGCCAACGGAACACTTGGGAGAAAGAGTCTAGCACAAATGGGCCTTCCAGGTATGGAGCGACAGAACATCAACAGTTGACGGTGGTTTCGGTTGAGGCTATCAAGCCATGACAGGCTAGGGCCATCACTGTGGATTTGGTAGAAGACATAGAAATGGAAGTGGATCATAACATTGCAGTTTTCTCTAAGTTGGTTCTGATTGGATGATTCTAAGGCTTGTGGCCAAGTTTATGTGAACTTTCACAATTGGATTTCAGAGAACTCAAAGTCGATTTTGAATGGATGTGTTCAAATTTAACCAAGCGCCAAGGGTTTTTTCATTGTAGTTTTTGAAAATCTTCAAGATAGGAATAAGATCTTATATGAATGTCTTTGGAGATGGGAGAATAAGCACCACCTAATGTTGAAACCTTGGCATCTAACTTTTTGTCCAGCAAAGGAAGCTTTTGACAGGGTTCCACTCTAGGTAAGACTCTTGAATCTACCATTAAATTTCTGGTTTGATTCGTGTTTAGAAGTTATAGGAAACTCCTTAGGTGACTTTTTAATGGTAGATGAAGAGTCATCAAATCTCTTGCACTCAACCTATGCTCAGATTTTAGTGGAGATAAATATGGATGATGGACTTCCTACAAAAATATCTCTCAAAACCTCAAATGGATTTTGGGTGTAGTCTATGGATTATGAAGGGGGACCCTTTAGGTCTAGTAGGTGTTTTTAGACTGGGCATATGGCTGGCCAATGTGCTAGACAAAAACAGGATAAGCAGATATCTTGGTGGAAGGATGTTTCCCACCATCATTATACAGTAGAGAAGGGTGAACAGTAGAAGAGTTTTTCTCAGGTAGTAAGTGGGGTGATGCTGCAACAACCAGATGAGGATTTGATTCAAAAAACACAACCATCTTTGAACAGTGCTAAGGTTGTTCATTCTAGTTATGATGAGGTGCATGTGAATAAGAAAGAAAATGCAACGTCAAATGGGAGGGACAAAAAACAACCTGTACAGACTCACGAGGAGGGAGATGCTCATTCTAGTGGGAATTAGACTTAGAAAGATGAAGGGAGTGTAGATAATGTGAGGATGTCTGAATGTAATTTGTTGGAATGGCAAGAAGACGCAGCCAAGGTGGATGAGGGTTGGGTAACTGTGAAGGGCAAAAAAGTCAAGAAAACAAAGGCTTCCTTTGATATGAGTCTACACTCACACATGAAGAGAGGTGTTAAGAGCAATTCTTGATTGTTATCAAATATTATGTGACTAGACTTGTTAATGGGTCTCCATGGTGTTTGCGTTTTGGGGAGATGGTTTCCTTACTGTAGTCATCCCTAGTCCAGGCCAGGTTCTTTTCCCAAGTTTTAAATAACAAAAACATTATTACCAATCAAAAAAAATTATAATATAAAAAAATAATAATCAATAAATAATAAAATATAATGTAATATAATTACAAGTTAATTAAGTTTAATGAAAGGTCAAAGGCATGCAATGAAGAGTTCTGACTCCCTCAACATAGGATACAAAAAGCAGAAGAGTTCATTTGAAAGGGGATATGGAGCAAAGAAGAAGAAATGAAAGATGAGAATCAAGAAAGAATTAATAGAAGAGATGTGTGAGAAGAAAATAAGAAATTGACTCCTTCAAACGGTACAAATCATGAAGAGTTGTGACTCTTCCAAGAGTGGTAATTAGGACTTACAAAAGATGGTAATTATGGAAGGTTGTGACTCTCTTTCAAAGGGTAAAAATGATGAAGGGTTGTGACCCTTCCAAAAGGTGGTAATTATGAAAGGTTTTGCTCTTTTAAAGGGCAGAAATGATGAAGGGTAGTGACTCTTCCAAACAGTGGTTATTATGAAAGGTTGTGACTCTCAAAGGGCAGCAATGATGAAGGGTTGTGACTATTTCAAAGAATGGTAATTGTGATAGGTTGTGACCATTGCAAAGGTGGTGACTCAATTATTATGAAAGGTGGTGACCCTTTCACCAATAAAGTATAAAGAATAACTCATTCCAAGCATTCAAGTATGTAATCTCCCCTATTTGGACTTTACTTTATTTTGCACTAGAACTCCCAAATAAGGTATGGAGTATATTTAGGGATGTAAATTGTCAACTTAATTGTCTTGATTTAGAGCCTGCAACCAGGTTAGTTATCATTAAAAAAGACAAAGAGGCATATAACCAACAACTGTTATAAAGAAAATTCTAAACATCATTGTAACTTACATGATGGTGCATGTGCGATTTTAAAAATTCTTTCCCTTACAACCTATTCCCGTTATGAGTCCCTTAGAAATACATATAAGGTGCCTCGAGCTTACTCCTCTCCATCAAGCCCAGGAAGATGGAATGACACCCGCCATTCAGCCTCCTAGCCCCACTCAAAGTTGCCTCTAAAAAGGTCGTCGTTGGGTATCAGAAAAAGGTCAAAGATTTTGTTGAACTGGACAAAACTGTTAAAAAAGATGTAATTATTAAATCATCTCTAAAATCACTGTGGATTGTAATAAAATAATCTTACAGTGAAGAGCTGTTTTTAGTGCTCTCAAGTTGACATGGCAAGGGAAGAAAGATGTGGATGATTTACCTCCACATATTCCCCCAGGAAGATTGCAATAGCAACTAGCTACATAGATATTTAAAAGTTATCATCCTTCAATCTCTCTTCTTTGGAAAGGGCTGTTTATATGATTTATCAGTATGGATTTAGCATCCGGATGAAATTGGAATAATCACTCTTCAGATCATTTATAGCTTTACAGCAATTAGACGTTTTCCTAGTCGGCTATCAAACCGGCTTTCCTTGGTGTCTTGCTACCTTTTCTTTGTTTGTTCTCTTCTTGGCATGTGCTTGCTTTGTTTTTTTTCCTGGGCCTACCTTAGTTGTGTTAGAAACATCCTTGGTTTCCATCCTTTATGTTGGAAAGTCTTTTCTCTTTTTATTTTCTTTCTATTCTTTATTTGCATTTTGCAAAGATCTGTCTTTCTGACTGGTACCATGTGCGTTCTTATGTGGATTAGTGTGGTGGGTAGGAATATTTTTAAGGATCATATCCAAATTTTGACTTCTTCATTTTGTGGTTATCCTTTTCTGACTGCCTTATCTCAGTTCTATCATTCAGCAGTGTCTGTGTATTATGCTCCTTAACAATGATGATCATCACTGTTAGTGTTGTATGATTTTTGTTCTTCCGCCAGTCTTCTTTCTTTTACCTCATGACCCTCCACTCCCATTGTTTTAGACTTGAATTCATCTTTAGATGATAGCAATGGGTGTCTGTGTTGTTGAACTGATGATGATGTTTCTGTGCAAGGGCATTCTTTTAGCATTAGTGTGTCCAAACAAACCTAGACAAGGAACCTAACAAAAATATACATTAAGAAGCATCTCAGGATGGCAGGAATTATCGGCTGGCAATATAAAGTTTAGAATCCTGGTAGAAAACCTATCCCACCATGTCGGTGCTACTACCAGTATGGAGCAGCAAGATATTTTGACAGATTTCAATCAACATCCAGAGATTCATACACACTCCAGTCACTCAATCTTTTTGTCATAGACGAGTTACTGCTCTCTGTGAGAAAGGTATTGAAGAGTCAACAAGATGGGTAAAATTAGCTCTGATGGAATTCACAATGTTGAAAACCGAGAGTCTGAACTTATCTCTGAGAATTGGCACTAAATGTGAGGAATCCAAAAAAAAGAATCAATCCTTTCCAGAAGCATTTGAGGAGTGAATAATCCAAATGTACCAAAAATTTTGAAAGGAGTCTAGATGCTAGGCATTCGTCTCAACAATTCACTAGAAGATGTGGAGCCACTTTGCAAAAGAAGATGAAAGGTAATAAGGATAAGAAAACTCATGAAGGAGTCCCATGCCAGTGTCACATTGTTTGGTGCAACGATAATCAGGAGGATCTAGCAAGCAGAAAGACGAAGGAAAAGCAAAACTAAGGGACATTAGTATTCATAATATCGTGCACACATTAAATTCCACAAACAAACACTTCTCTTTTCATGATCCGATGGAAAGATTCATGGTTGGGAATCTGGACTTTGAAATTTCGAACTCAAATTACAAGCTATCTGAACAAATAGATCAAGATTGTCCAGGAAGTGGCCAATCATTAGTTTTATGAGGACAGCGGTTGAGGGTCCCACAATGCAGATAACAAATAATAATTATGGAACATAAGTCAGAAGATTAGTAGAGTTACGATTTCTCCTATTAGTCTAGAGCTTAATTTGGTATTTCTATATTACTAACATCAAAGATTATATCTTGGCAACCTATGAATGTAATGAATAATAATTATGAGATCATCAGTTGGGGGATTAGTAGATTTATGGCTTCTCATATTAGTATAATTTGGCATTTCAATATTAACAAAATCAGATGCTATACCCTGGCAAGGTAATTAGGAGGAAGGATAGTATATGCCGTGTCATTGTTATTAAGCTACATCAATGTAATTGATGGGACTTCAGCCCCTTTTTTATAATCAAAATATATATTGCACTCAACAAAAAACACATAATAAACCTAGAATCAGAGACAGGCAGCTTTGTTAATCTGGATCAGACACAATGATTTTGTCAACACATATATTCAACAATCAGATATCAAAAGCATTTCTCAACTAACATGCACCTGGATAAAAAGGCATAAGAAGTAAACCTAGCAAACAAAACATACACATTTATTCAAGAGGATCAAACAGGACGGTGTTGAGCACCTCTACTCAAGAATCACATATGATTTTCATCACAGTTACAAAAATGCATCCATGTTACAAATATCAAAAAGGAATATGTATTAGTTGAATATTTCCTAGCAGAAACAAGCCTAAAAAGCATGTGGATAGCCCTGTTCAACATAATTAAACATATAATTTACTGCAAAAGGTTAATTGCCATACCAATGAATTCAACAGCCTCGTTGAAAGGTAAGGTTTGCTCTTCTTTGAGGCAGTGATAAACAAAAGAATTTTTATAAAGATTTTGGCAAGCAGGCACTGTCTGCAAACATAAACCAGAAAAATAAATAGATTAAGTGACTATGCTGGATCAAATTATATACTAAAATTTATAAGTCAAGCAATTTTTCAAGACTATACAGTAAATAGGCCCTGAATGGATAGAGACTGATAAAATTATTAACATAGAAAACTCAAGACCCCCAGATCTTATTAAAAATGTTAGTTTAAAGATTGATGTAAGAATTGAAGATTGATGCAAAGATGGCCCATGAACTAAAATTTCATTCAGAAAAGCAAAAGTAGAGTCCATAAAGGAAAAATTTGTGTACCACATATTTTTAAATCAAGTAAAATTTGTTGACACAGCTAATTAGCCTGAACCAAAGTAAAACAAAAACAAAAATGTACAAATATATAAACTACTGCCAAACATGTTATATCAAATTTTAGAAAATCAGAAAGCCCATCTGCTCCTGCATGGTGTATTCTAGCTTTTGATACCTTACTCAAAACAGAAACTGCCAGGAATGTCACAAATAGTTTTCTTCTCAGCTTCAAAAACAGATAGACAAATGAAACTCCCAGTGGTAATTACTAGCCTCTAGCCACTAGCCACTTGAACTAAAGGACATAATATGAAGGAAGGTGGCAAGTGACATTTAAGGAATTGCAACAGATTTGTGTCATAAAAGAACATGATACGGGGCATAAGATTGGTAAATATGCAAAAATGATATTCTCATTGATTTCAACTTGAAAAAGTGGCTACAATTTAGAAAAAAATGTTCCAAGTCTCTCAAAGGGCAAGTCATTACATATTAAGAATTAGCATACAACTATTAATGTTCAGCCACACATGTCACAGTCACATTGAATCTTCTGAATATTTTACATTCTTTGAGAAATGGTTTCCAAACTTGCAGAACAGGAGAGTCCTTCTCGCAAGCCTTTCATGAAAATAAACTACTTGATCTTGAATTTTCCACAGAACAAGAGATTTCCTGCAATTCTGCAACATGGACTTGCCCGAACTGAAAATACACGGAAAAAAATTACAAAATACACTAAAAAAACTGCAGTTTTTTGGTCTTTTTAAGCATATTTGCCAATTGGCTGGGCACCTAGCTCGATTGGCGAGAGCTTCCTGATATGAAGCACGAGGTCCAGTCCTCCCCCAGCCCACGTGGTACCGGAGGCCATGTCGCGCCAGTGACACTGGTCATGTTAAAAAGTTTACCCAGCGGTGTTATACCCAATTCCTGCAGTCTTAAAAAAAAGCATATTCGCCAATGCCATTTCCTCATAGCATTTGCAAGTTTTCTTGAGTGAATTGGGATAAATTTGGAGTAGATTTGAGAGGTAAATTTGAGTAATTTTAGACTCCAAGTCAGAATTATTTTCTTTCTTTAACAGGGACTACAAGAAAGTAATTTATTTCCAAAATGTTACATATTTTAACACATTTTGAAAGCATTGAATTCAATTTACATGAACTTTAACAATGATTTAAGCTATTGTTAGTCCCTGCCCCTATAGGCACAAAACTAATGTTTTCGATAGAGCAGCTACCGATTAAGTTTTGAAAGAAGGGGATAAATTTTTGGTCAAAGGCTAAAGTTTTTGTATAGTATAGGACATGTAAATTTTTTAAATGGTTTTTCTTGCGATTTTGTTAAATTAGCTGATTGGCCGGCTATTATTTTCCTGGTGGTTATTTTGTTTAAAATGTGCAAATTTGGGAGAAAAAAAAGAGGGGCACACGTGTTGGGACCGTAATGTAGTGGGCAGTGAAGTAAATATGTTTGGCAATGGTAAATGTGATGTGGATTTTTCCAGCTCGCATTGTTTTCAGACTTCTACAAGGACCGAGCAAGAGAGGAAGTAGGGTTTGTGAACAAGAGAGGAGGGTCAATTGCAATGTATGGAGTTTGGTGTTTGTTGTTTCATTGGTAGCTTAATTTGTCGCATAGGATTGTTTACTAGTTCTAAAAAAATTTGTATCAATTTGTGATTGTTTGCCAAAGTGAGCAAAAGATAAAGCAGGGTTTGCGAACGAGAGGCGACAATCAGTTTTGAGGTATAGCGAATGGTTTATGTTGATTCATTGCTAGGTTTAACTGTTGCATAGCTTGGTCTGTAGCGTGCTAGTTCTTTCCTTGTCTATTAAAGCATTGTATGGGTTGTATTTCATCAGTAACCGGTTCTAAAAAAAAATTGAGTTGGTTTGGATTATACCGAATGATATAGACTTCGTGATAGACATTATTTTGCATTGTGGTGCAAGCACACCATGAGGAAAGAGGGGGAGTGACACAACGAGAGGCAAGGGAGGGTTTTGGGGCATGGTGGGAGGCTTTGTTGTTTTTGTTGGTCGGTTTGTCTCTGGCGTGATTTTTGGTTGAGCTATGCATTGTTTAATATGATTTAACAAGTGATAGGCACTGACAAATTTGTACCTAGTAAAACATATTTGTGGCGGGCAATATCATTAAACACTGTCTGAGGAAGGAGGGATAGTGATGCAGCGAGAGGCAAGGGAGGGTTTTGAGGTAAGGCGGGTGGCTTTGTTGTTTTTGTTAGTTGGTTTATTTGTGGCGTGATTTAAACCATCGATAGGCACAAACGAATTTTGTAACTAGTAAAACATATTTGCAATAGGATATCATTAAACACTATGGACAATAATCTATACCACAGATAAAGCAAGAGAGGCGAAACAACCATTTATCATAGCTCAAAATCCTGCATTGTGTGTGGGCCCACTGTTTGTCCATTACTTCAGCTTGTCTTTGTCTAGGTCGTGGGTTTTTTTTTGTCAAAGGAAAATGCAAATTGTGAATCCTGAAAGAAACCCTATCAAGAATTGCAACTCCAACATGTGTGGAGCTCTCTTTTCCCTCTCAATTTTGTCCATTGTCCATACTATAGAAAAATTATACCAATTGATCATTTGAATCATGTATACAAAATGAATAAATACTTTTCATTGACTTGGAAAAGGAAAGTTTTACAAAATATGAGTGAAGGATGCCACTAAACAAATGTGTGAAGTAAAGTTTATAAACACACAAAACCTATGGAAGGCGTAGACTACTTTTATAACTACTTAAACATATTTGGGTCATGATATAGGAAAAATCCAAACAAACAAATACTTCTTTGTTGTATTTGAAAAAAGACAAGGTTTACAAAATATGAACCAATGATTTTGGTAATCATGAAGTGCCATAAATAAAACAATGCAGAGCATAGTAAATATATTATTGGGTTAGCATACGTGGGCCCGTTGTTTTTCCCCTAATTTTGCACATTAATCATAGTATATAAAAACTATATCCATTGACCAAAAGTTTGTCTACCATGAAACAAATTGATATTAACTTATCAAATTGTCGAGGAAAACGATTGGTGGTTTAAGGCATAAAACTTGTTAGGCATATGCATTTACCATGTTTTGTTATGTGGATTGTTCATTGTCAATGTCACATTGATCTAACTAGCATAGAAATTTGCATCGCAAGTATTTAAGGTTGTTAATATTATTAGGCTTCAACTAAGTGTGCATTTACCATATTTTGTTATGTGGATTTTTCCTTGTCAATTTCAGATTAATCTAACTAGCGTAGAATTTTGCATCGCTAGTATTTAAGGTTGTTAATATTATTAGGCTTCAACTATGTGTGTTAAATGGTTTTTATGTAAGGTTGCTCTATTGTGTCTTCTCAAATGCAATTATAAATTTCTAGTGTAGCATTAAAATGATGTTTTTCGTTGTTCTTGTTTCTATATATATGTGTTAATAGCCCCTACCCCTATAGGCAAGGAACTTATGTTTTCAGTAGAGCAGTTGTCAATTAGATTAGCTGATTGGTCAGCTATTATTTTCCTGGTGGTTTTTTTTGTTTAAAATGTGCAAAATTGGGATAAAAAAAGAGGGGCCCATGTGTGTTGCGACAGTAACGTAGTGGGCGGTGAAGTAAATATCTTTGGTAGTGGTAAATGCCATTCGTGCAAAGGATAAATGCGATGTTATTTTTTCTAGCTCGCATTTTATTTGGACTTCTACAAGGACCAAGTGAGAGGAAGTAGGGTTTGTGAACAACAAGGGAGGGCCGATTGTGAGGTATGGAGTTTGGTCTTTGTCATTTCATTGGTAGCTAAAATCTATTGCAAAGGATTGTTTACTGGTTCTATAAAAAATTGTATTGGTCCATGATTGTTTTCAAGCCCATGTTGTTTCTGTTTTGCATAGACAAGGTGGTAATGTTTTCCTTAGAGCAATGGTCAATAAAGTTTTGAAAGGCAGCGATAATTTTTTGATCAAGCGCTATAGTTTTATAGCATTGGACATGTGAATTTCAAAAATGCCTTTTCCCTGCTATTTTCAAGAATTAGCTTGTTGCTCTGTTATTATTTTCATCGTGGTTTCCTTTGTTTAGAATGTGTAAAATTTAGAGAAAAAATTAGAGGGCACATGTGTGCTAAGACTGTAATATAGTGATTGGTGGAATAAATTTGTGTTGCAATGATGAATGCTATCTATGGCAGTGGTAAATGCGACATGATTTTCCTCACACCACATTGTCCTCGTTCTACAAGGGCAATGCAAGAAGCAAAGCATGGTTTGTGAGCAAGAGGCAAAAGCCATTTTTGAGGTCTGTAGAATGCTTTTTGTTTCATTGCTAGGTTTATCTATTAAATTTCAAAAATACGCATGTGTGCGATGCCCATAATATGCTTAGTGGCCACCGAATTGAATGTCTGTAACAAACGCAAAATTGATTTGCTTTCCTTCAACTTCCTTTGCTTGTGGACAGCAAGCATGCACTGACAGGCAAAGCAAAGTACTAAATTCTGGTAGGTGGTTTTGCTTGTGTTGTTTATTGCTTTATTTGTGGCATAACTTGTTTTTCATTCTCTGTTATGTGTTGTGCTCTTTCCTTTCTGCTTAATGCAACAAAACCAATGTGAGCTGGGAAAAATCATACCACATTTACCACTATTGTAGTTCGCATTTACCACAATAACAAGTAGCATTTACTATTGCCAAAGATATTAACTCCACCAACTACTGCATACATATATGTATATTTATATGTATACATACATATATATGCATATATACATATCTGTATATATGTGTGTCATATCTGTATATATGTGTGTGTGTAAATGTATATATATGTATGTGTGTGTATATACATATATGTATATATGTGTGTGTACATATCTATATACATCTATACATATATAGATATCTATATCGATGTGTGTTTGTGTGTGTGCAAATATAAGCATGTACCCATAAACAAGTTTGTGTGTGTGTGTGTGTGTGTGTGTGTGTGCAAATATAAGCAAATATAAGTATGTTCTGTTCATTTTCACATGACAATGCAAAAAATGTGCATGGTCATGTCAATATGGCTCAATACAGTTGAAAACAACAGGATGAAATTGTAAAACCAGTATAATATATTGAAAGAACCAAGCAAAGAGAAAGCCAAAGGAAGGGAGGATAATGATACATGATTGTATTTTTGTTTTTGCATTTTGATTTGCCTGTCATATATATTGTTTAAAATGTTTACTGCTACTACCTAAACTGAATATGTTTTCATAAATAAATATTTTTTGCAAAATGTAATGTAGTGATCTCTAAAACAAAGCAATGTCGTAAACAAGTGAGAAAACTGATTTAAAAACAAGTTTCTTACCTTAAATACAATGAAAGGATGAAATAAATGGCCAAAGCAACACATATACATCAGGCAATTAAAACAAGAAAACTCATTCGCCCTACCTATAAATAGTATACAAAATGTGTTGGCAAATACAAAGTATATGGACGGCTGCTTGGATGTTGCCAAGTTTCTCTTCTCTAATTGATTAATTAAAATTTTAAAAACGACAAGCTATTATTTGTCATAGATTATATTTTTAGATGTTGTTTTTAGAATTTTATTTATTGAAGTGAAGGGGAAACTTGTTGCTAAAAAAGTACTGAAATGTTTTGCTTTCCATTCATTGAATAACATTCAACAGCTTACAATAGGCTTTGTCTTTGCTAACACAGTTTTTACAATGTGGGCAGGTAAACAGGAACTGAATGACAACGTAAAAGACTATTGTATAAGGGAAAGTTCGAAACCCTTCCCATTGGATACAAGTATGGAGAGATCTCCGCCTTTTATACTTGATATGTCTGTTACATATTCGTTATGCTTTGCAATATGTGGCTATGCAAAAAGCCATGTATGCCTTTGCAATATTGTAGCTAACTGTTGCTTGTTTAGTACATATTTGTTATTGTTTTTTGCTTTTTTTGTCAACTTCATTGCACAAATGTCAAAAGTCTAAAAGATATGCATGGCAGTTTATTTACATTTTAGAATTGAATTAAACCAAATAGAATTAATATTGTTTATTTATATTGATCATGTGCACTGACATAGAACAAAATGCATGATATGATATGCATGCTGAAATTTGATTTGTACATAAACATACAGGCAATAATCAAAAAGTGTTGACTTTTGTAACATTGTGTGTATGCGATTGCCATGGAAAATGAAAAGGCACAGAAACATTTTGTACCATGTACATTGTGCTATCATGCATGTTTAGATAAACATCCCAGGTCTGATACGAATGTTTGTTGTGGCCATAGCATATCTTTCTTCAAGATCATGCTTGAAGATTTTGAAAAAAAATGGTAACACTTGCATTTGCAGATTTCATATGCAATTTTAAAATGCAATTTGATCTGGTCAAAACCTATGATTTTGAAAAATTGCATTTTGTTTGTTGTAGTGCATTCCGCCAACGTTTGTTTCTGGTCATGGAACAAAAAGGCATCACTGCATTGCAAGGCCCAGTCGGAAAAGAGTTCAATGCGCAGTTGCATAAGATTAAAAATAGGGTAGAGCTATGGCAAGGCTGGCCACAATTTGTTACTTACAATCATGTGCACATGCATGACTTTTTAGTTTTTGGTGTTTAGAGCCATGTCCCCAACAAGTTTCAAAGTTAAAATATTTAACAAGACAGGCTGTGAAACTTTCCAGTAGGCAAGTGGTAACATAGAAAGCAATTGTCTAACCAGCAAAATCCATAGCCGAGCACAAGCAACAAACTGCATAACAATAATCAATTTGGATTTGAAGAAGAAGAAAACAATGCAATTGCCATGGTGAACCATAAACAAAAGCGTAAGTATAGTTGTATTTATTGCATCTCGAAAATTGCACATTATCAGTTTTATGTTTCCTGCAATAAACCATATAACAAATGAATTATACTTGCAGCAAGATGCTCGAGCAAAGACTCGCTCAAAATTGCAATGGCCTTTCTCAAGAATTCTGGTCTCCATTGTGAATACAATCAAGCATTCTGACCAGTGCAATTGCACCGGCAAAGTGTAGAGAAACATTTCCTACTTGTAAGATTTATAAAACTTCCTTTTGTGCTTGAATTGTTATTTGTCAACTTGCAAAAAAAATGAATGGATATGCTTAAATATTTGAATGAAAAAATAACATGGTCTTTTGTAATGCTTTGCAAATATAGGAGTTCCCAAACATGCATCAATGTCTACTTCACTTCCTAGGACCAAGGGGGAAAGTAATGCTTGTTGATGAAAACTGCAAAGAATGGGCAATGCATTGCATTACTGAGTACAACAAGCCTTACTTTAGTGTCAGGTGGACACAATTTGCACAACAAAATAATCTAAGGGAGGGCTGCATTTGTACATTTGAATAGATAAAAAGCAATACTCACAGAGTCATGCTAAAAGTGTGCATATATAGGAAAATGTAAACAGACAAAAAAATATAAGCAAACAGTTATACGAACAGAAATCTTCATACAAGCTCTGTGCATAATCAAAACTCCTTGTGAACATATCGTGAAAAAATTGACCTGATATGTTTACTTTTTTTGTTTGTTTGCATCCTTTATTGCACATGTGCATTGATTAATAGCACGAATGAAATAGCAAAACATGTGTTCAAAATCATTTGTTTTCCATGTTTGTCTGTATTTTGCAGTATGCTACAAATTTCCTTTTTTATAGCATATGCATTGTTTTAGATATAGCATTCCATGATTTCCAAGATATGCTTTGGTTACCCATATGTCGACGCATATCTTGCTATGCTTTCCTGGTTTTAGAATTTTTTATACTGCAACATGTTATAGAGCTTTTTAATAATCAAGCAAAGAAATTGTTTGCTATATGCATTTACAACGTTTTGCTGTTTGAAATGTATATTGTCATTGTCACATTGCTTCTGTGGTGGCATAAATGTGTTTATTGGATGTTGCAATTGGTAAAAGACAAAATATCTGTTACAGAGTAAAAATTGATAGAATTTGTTTTCTGTCATTTTATTTGCATTGGCATTCAAACAATGCCCAACAAAAAGCAAATCGATTACTGATTTAGAAATCACAAAGAACTTTGATATATAGAGATTGTAATTTCATTGTCTATGTTTTTGTTCTCAGCTTACAATTGGGACCTTAAGAAGCTTATTGAATCCCACTATCAAATAGCATGCAAGAGTTTCAATGCATTATTCATGGGCTTGTCAAATTCATGTTCTAATCATTGATCATTGTCTTTGGCATCAGGTATCACAATTTATTTTCTTTTTGCTTATTTATGTTAGGACAATGCAGTTGCAAATATCTATGCATTTTATTCTACGCTTGTAGCTTTTCAGATCTGCATGTGTTTCCATTATAGCATGTTTTAGGATAAGTTACAAAATTTGAGGAACATTTTGCTTTCTCAATACATTTACATGAAAAAAAAGATGTTGCTTATGATAAATCCATAGTTACACCGCCCTGGGTGACGGGGGGACAGGTTTCCGGGCAGGGGGGACAGAGGGGCCTCAATTTGGGGATGGCGGCGGGGGACAGGAGGGGGGGGTGTATATACCATATACTATACATGTGGTACTTAAAATGCTAGTTATGAAAAGATGTATAACAATATAAGACATAAACATGTAAAACTAAAAATACAAATTTACTAAAATTCAAATACTTGAAGTGGAACATTGAACATTGAACAATTAAATAATAAAATTTTAAATACTTGAATCAGCAAATAATAATAGTCATAGATATCAAAAGTATGAGTATCTCATCATAAAGATGATTACATTGAGCAACATGATATGATATTCAATGTTCATATATGAAAACAAGTACAAACTACAAAATCAAAATGCCAAGGCCCAAAATGTAGTGGAGCCCTCTAATCATCCCTCGGGAGGTCAGCAAATGCGTCATCATCAGAACTATCAAACTCTCCAAGGTCAAGAGCCACATAGTGAATGCAAGCAATATAACACAAGTAATGGGCCCCACATGGCCTAGGGTTAAAAAACGACCAATAGAATATAAGAAAAATGTTAAGTTTATTTTTAAAAACAAACTTTTTTTTTTACTGGATGGGAGACGCCCAGCCGTCCCCTGGAGGGCTCGAGGGACGCATTCTCGTCCCCCTGTCCCCTCAAGGGACATCGGGACGTCCCCCCGTCTCCACCAGAACGGCGGCAGATGGGTGGCACCGCTGGAGACACCGGAACAGCATCCCCCTGTCCCCGGTGCATCCCCATCTCGGAGACGTGGGGGTCTTTTGGGGGCCCGCATCCCCGTGTTACTATGGATAAATCATTTATTCAAGTAGCTTAACCTACATTGACAAGTGTAGACATGTTTTGTCAGCAGCAGAAAGACATCAACAAAGGACAAGAATAGCATTGCAGGTGCTGCTTGAAGTTCTCTCTGGCCAAGACATTGAGCATCAGGCATGTTGACTGAATTTCTTTTCTCTATTCTTTTAGTGATATAAACAGATATCTGAAACAAAATTGCATTGTTTGTTTACTTAAGAATCTGGCTATGCTATTGTAATTCTAGACAATAAGTTGTTAGCTCACTTGCAAAATCGAACTTGTTTACTCAAATAAAAAAATGTCAACCACAAAGAAAAAAAACATAAAATCTGCTAGATATTGCAACTTATTTGTCTTTTCCTTTGTAATTGCATTGTAAAGTAATCTCTTTTCCACATGTCTTTTATGGTGGCTTATAACTTTGCAAACCCTCCCTTTTTTTGGCTAAATTCAGCATATTGCACACAAAAAAAGGCAGCAGAAAATTAAAAACCAATCATTGAACAAATTTTAGAAAATGAGAAGAAAAAGTTTTTCTCAAAGTAATACACCCCACACCAAATGAAAACTGTCTTCTGACTACAATTTTGGCTGTCTTTGAAAGAATAGCATTCCAATAAGAACGATGCCAGTGAACATTTTTAATTACAAGGTATGCAACAGAAAAGCCGAGCAATGTAGGGAAAGAAGACAATGATCAAATCTTGAACCATTGCTTCAGCTTTTGGTTGGACATTGCATTGTCCTTTGCAATGTTTTTTCAAAGCGAACTGTCATTCTGAAAATGCAAATAATCAAAAGTCAAACAAATCATATTCTCCACTTTGCTTATTCCTTTGTCATTGCCTTCCTTCCTTGTCAAGCCCAAATTATATGCCAATTGTTATTGGCCAACAACATTAGTTTCTTTTGTCAGAAGCACGTGCACATTTTTCACTTGGAAGTAGTAATTTTTGCCTTTGCAACAATCAATTCACAATGAATGTTTCTAGACAAAAGCATCTCACCTCCTATAATGAAGTTATATTGGAAGGTTATGCTGGTTAGATTCATGACAGTATGAATGGGTATATAAATTTCAAGTTCCAAGTGAAAAATATGGTACTTACTCTTGCTCATTGCTTTGTGCTTGTGGCACAACAAAAACAATGTAAGCACAACAAAAACAATGCAAGCTCGGGAAAATCACATCACATTCACCGCTGCTGCAATTGGCATTTACCACAACAACAGATAGCATTTACCATTGTGATAGATATTACTCAACCAACCACTATATTACAGTGGCTGCAAAAGTGGGTCCCCTCTTTTTTTATCCCAATTTTCCACATTTAAAACAAACAAAAAAAAACCACGGAAAAAGATATTAACTAAACATCTAATTTGGAAAGTAGCAAGAAACAGCATTTTTAAGACTTGCAAAAACCAATCACATTTTTCGACAATTTAATACTTTTATGTTGACCTTTTTTATGTCAGAGGCAAAGTTATGGTCAATGGATATAGTTTCCCTATACTGTGGTAGTGGCATATACGGGAGTGTAATGGTCAATTGGTATAGTTTTTTATATAGTATGGCCAATGTGCAAAATTGGGAGGAAGAAAAGGGCTTCACATATGCCGAAGTCGCAATACTTTATAGGGTTTGTTTCAACATTCACAATTTGTATTTTAGTCTCAGAAAAGACTTGACATGAGACAAACCAATGACCTAGGCAGAAGCAAGGCAAAGCAATGGACCTACACACAATCAAGGGTTTTGACCTATATTTAAATCATTTTTTTGCCTCCTTGCTTTATCTATGGCATAGATTATTGTTCACAGTGTTTAATGGTATTCTCTGCAACAAATATGTTTAACCAGTTAACAAATTAACCTATGCCTATTACAAGTTTTTTGCTTTAAATAATATTAAACATTTCATAGGTTTTAACTGACTGACCTATGTTTGTAAAATGTAATGTTGTGATATTGCTATCAAGATTCAACTGTGCCAATCAATTTCAAATCAATATCATTATTAGAGGATACATCCTCTTCCTTTTTCACTTTAGAAGGATAATCGAGCTGAGGAAGACGATGTCACAACTAATGATGAGATTGAGGACAATTTAGATTAAATGCACACAATATCACACCCATATATGTAAATAAGCTCAAACACTCATGCTACATTTTGTATAAACATATTAAGATGGTTACAGTGAAGGCACACAATAGATATTAGCAAATAATGTGTATTATGAAGTCTACATGATTGGGTATATTCCAAACCAACAAAAAAAACCTTAGAACCAAAAAACAACCAAATACAGCTCATAGACCACTCTAACAGTGAAGCAAAAAACCAATCGCTACAGATCAAGCTATGTGACAGAGAAAACTTTGTTTTGTTGCTTTGTCCTTGCAAAGCAAGAATAATGCAACCTGGGCAAAATCAGAAACCAACACAAAAAACTTTACACCCAGCAAACACTCAAAAACAAATATAGACTGTCTTACCAGCTATGCTAAAAACCACAACACTACAGACCAAGCCATATAACAGATAAACGTAACAATGGAACAACACAAACCAAACTCCATACCTCACAAGCAGCCCTCGCATTTCATACAGAGACCCTACTTTATCTTTTGCTTGGTCTTTGCAGAAGACCGAAAACAATGAAACCTGGGAAAAATCATCTTGCATTTACCAGTGGCATGGATGGCATTTACCACTGCCAAATATATTTACTTCACCACTCACTATATTATGGTTGCAGCACACATGGGCCTCCTCTATTTTTCTTCCCAATTTTGCACATTAAACACAAAAAAACCATCAAAAAAATTATAGCCCACCAATCAACTAATTTTACAAAATTGCAACAAAAAATATTTTTGAGATTTACATGTCCCATACTATACAAAAACTATACTCTTAACCAACTATAGCCTTTGACCAAAAATTTATCCCCACCTTCAAAAACTTAATGGGCCACTGCTCTATCGAAAACATTAGTTGCATGCCTATTTTTTGTGCTTGCTATAATCATTTCACAATGAAATTTTTAGGCAATCGACATTGTTTTCTATTTAATATGATTGATCTGCAAAATTGAAAGCAAGAAAAGGCCTCTGCATATGTGGAGCTGCTTATATAATTGGTGGCCGGCCAATTGCTTTATAATTGACATTCCATACGCAAGATTATGTCATTGCTCAGGGCCAATTGCTTTATAATTGACATTCCATACGCAAGATTATGTCATTGCTAAAGTTAAACTTGATAAGATATGTTTCGATGTTAAACAATGCATAGCTCAACCAGGCACTGCCTAACAGATAAATCTGGCAATGAAACAACAAAAACCATTCCCGATACATGAAGTCTATCTGTGGACTCTCCTTCACAAACCCTACTCTGCTCTTTACTATGTGCTTGCATTACAAAAACAATGCAACAAAACCAATGCAAGCTGAGAAAAATCACACCACTTATACAACTGCTGCAGTTTGCATTCACCACAACAACAGGTAGCATTTACCACTACCAAAGATATTTGCTCCACCAACCACTTCTTTACAAAATCACAATGTAAACTTTATTTGGAATTTACATGTTGTATACCATGCAAAAACTACACTCTTTCACCAAAAACTTGATCAGTCCATTGGCATAAAATAGTACTATATGATTAATGTCTACTCTATTGTTGGAAACTCCTCATGGCAAGAAGAAATTATGGTACAAAAGGTTGCATTTGCCATGCATCACTGCTGTGACAGTTCGTATTTCCTACAGTGACAGTCTGACAGATAGCATTTACCCCTTGTACAGATATTTACCCCACCACCCACTATATTGCACTGCCGAAATAGTGGGTCCCCTCTTTTTTCTGTCTCAAATTTTCACATTTAAAACAAAAAAAAACACCATGAAAAAATATGTTCAAGCTGTTGAAAAGATTAGCCTCTGCATGCAACAAGTTTCTGATTTGAAACAAATGATTTACAACTTAGTAGTGTATAGGCTTTGCAAATGTTCCCTTGCCTTTTGCCAAGGTCTGCTATATAGCCTGTTTTTATAATCTGACAAATGCACTAACCACTCAAAACAGCAAAACATCCAAAGTCGGTCATTCTTAGTAAAGCTGTCTTTCGAAATCAATGAAAAGAATTTGTTCATTCCAATTTTCTCTATATGTCGTATACAAGATTAAAATGGTCAATTAGTATAGTTTTTATATAGTATGGACAATGTGCAAAATTGGAAGGAAAAAAAGGGCTTCAGATATGCTCAGGTCATAATACTTGATAAGGTTTGTTTCGGTATTTACAATTTGCATTTTAATCTGACAAAAGAGTTGACATGAGATAAATAGGAGATTCAGATTGGATAGAACAGATAAAAAAGTTAACATATACAGAGAAGGTGTCAAGGTCGCATGCCTATTAGGAGATATAACAGGAAAAGCATTCAGACATTATAACCTTACATAAACAAGTCAATCTATTATTACTCATATACAAGATCACAAGTTAAACTCAGGTAAAGTGTCCAGACCATTGTAAGGTTCAGGAACACTTTCCTTTCATACAATTGGATCTACAATGGTTCCAAATGCATAATAATAAGGTCATTATTCAGAAAGTGCGATCAGACTATTGCAAGAATCAGAAGCGAGTTCATAACCTTCAAAACTTGGTGCAAATACACTTAAATCAAAAGACTCAATCCTATGGATATTGTGAACATTCATAGCACTTGAAATAATAAGGAATACCACAATCCAGTTATCTGTATATACTCTTCAGCAGATATCATATATCAATTCTTATCTTTGCATTTGCAAGATCATTGATACCCTCATCTATGAAACATTATTGCTAATCTAATTAAAGTCATTTGGAATGATAGAAACTATACGATCCTCTATTCCTATATGATTCTCTTAATTATATCATTCAATCAAGACCTTATCACAATAAGCATCCAGGATTCCTTTGTGCAAACAAGTTGACAGCATAGCCTATTCAATAAAAGGTCAAAATTTCCTAGGAAGTCCACAAGGGACATTACATGAGTCCCAGGCTTTGGAGTTACCAATATTAGTAATGAAGATTTTGATCTTAAGTGTCTGGTGGACTATAGATTCAGTATGCATACTATTACATTCCAAATGCAGTTAACGATGATTCTTTCGAGGTTTCCCAACTTAACAGAAAGTCAAGCTAATGTGTGCCCAATTCTTTTTAACCTTTCTGAATTCCCTTTATTAAAACAATTTTGAACAGGCACCTACAAGCAACCGCCTCCATCTCCGCTTTCTCCATTTCATCTGGATTCAGTAAGGATAAGCTTCTCTTTATTTTGTGAAATTTTATTTTTTAAAAAGCTATCAAAAGTGTTGAAATCAGGTGAGATACTGCATCCAACTTGCTCAGGACAGGATGAGAGTAAGTCAAATAGATACCATTAACCATTGTATCTGTTCCAGAAGATAAATCAGCTTGGAAAGTTTACCACATTGAAGAAATAAATAAGAAAAACATGCTCATTCAAGACCTTGTACCCTGCTGCTGGACCTGAAGACTTTTGAACCAATTACAAAGAAGAACTATTGTACTTCAACAAGATTGGTACAAGAAAAAATATCAATAAAGAATAAAATTTCAGTGGCTTTTATTGCTCCGATATGTTCTCTGCAAATTTAGATGGTTTTCCATGCTTGTAGTGTCGAAGCTTGGCTCCATTAACGTAATTGTTTTCATGTAGTGTTGCTATTGGGTAAAATACTGCATCCAACTTGCTAAGTGTGGCTTAGCCAACAAACAAGGCAGGATGTAGTCAGTCCCAAAAAGCTTTGATGGAAGGGAAGTCGCTTGGCCATGGCATGTAGGCTGGACATTACCTCACAAGGAAGATTTACCATATTAAAGCAATATGGAAAACAAAAACAAGCTAAATATAGTTGGCCTTGAAATCCACAATTATAAAACAAAAAAAATATCATAATTCAACAAAGGATAAACAAGAGCAATACAAACCTCAAATCGGATGAGCTCAAAGTGGTACAAGTAACTATTATCACAACCAACCAACGATAAACAAGAACACTTTAGAGGTCCAGAGATCAAAGTGTTAAGATTGAGAAAAAACAGCATCAAACTTGCTAATCATATGACAAGCACACAGTTATATTTAGGGGGTGTAGAAGGTGAATTATTATAACAATTATCTTTACTTTTCCAAACTTAAAACTATACGCATACCAATTGCAGAGTAACAATAGCATATGATAAAACAATAACCCATTTAGAACACCAGATATACATGGAAACCCTTACAGGAGAAAAGCACAGCAAAATATTGCTTATATAAATTCTCTTTTACAAACTTTGTAGGCATCAACCCATATGAGACACCTATACCCTCAATTCCTACGCACCAACCTACTGGAGGATCCAACCCCCACAACTAGCACCAACTTAGCAAGAGACACCATTCCCTCCTATAAATGATAGGCACCGACCTCTTGCGTAATCTGCTCAAAATTCTTCTATATCTCCATATAAATCTCTTTTACATATGCATATACTTTCCTTACATTTCTGCCATTAATTTAAGTACCTCACTCATAAGTCTGCCTTGATCATATAAATCTATATATATATCAACTCTCCTCTTCATACAAAGCTGCTGGTCTACATATGATATAATCTTCTAATCTCCACACTATTCTTCTTCACGAGTCATACCCACATCTTATACCTCCATATCTTTATGAAAAGATGCAGCTCTTAGAAAAGAGACAACCCTTTGAATGGGTACGTTCTTTGATAACAAACTTCTAAATACTAATTGCTGCCTTTGAACATTTTATTTATCTTCAAATATTTATATGATCTTTATATTTATTTTATTTGCATCACAAATCTTCTGGTGTACATTTGATATATCTTATTACTTCACACTTCTCTCCATTTTACTATCACCTTTATATCTACATATCCAAACTTCTAAATACTAATTGCTGCCTTTGAACATTTTATTTATCTTCAAATATTTATTATGATCTTTATATTTATTTTATTTTCGTCACAAATCTTCTGGTGTACATTTGATATATCTTATTACTTCACACTTCTCTCCATTTTACTATCACCTTTTATATCTACATATCCTTATGCCTCTTCATGAAGAGAGACATCTCTTTGAATAGAGGTGACCCTTTAAAAAGACATCACCTTTTGTTAATTCCTTTGTGTTGATTGCCATTTTAAAAATACTTCTATTTATCTTCAAACCAATCTGATTTCATATCTTCTTAAATTCGAATAATCTTCATTGCAAAACTTACTTCTTTTATTCCCCATTCATCTTCTATTTATACCATCGCATGGTCTTATATAGAGAGAGGTGTCCTATTCGTGTAGAGAGGCAATTCTTAAAGGGAGACATCCTTGGTTAACTAACTGCTGTCTTCTCATTTAATTTGTTACTCTAATCACTGCCTTAACATGGTCACTGCCTTTAAGGTTAACAGCCGCTCCATTAATTAGATCATTCCTCCTTCATATCACTTAAGTGACTTGGGCAATCATATTTATATTAAGTTGGACGATTATATGCAAAACAAAAGGTGGTCAGCCATCTTGCATAAATTAAATGCCATGCCAATATGACATTAATAGACTTGCCTTGAATGAGATCTAAAACTGATTTGGATTAGCATTTGGACTGCAATTAGTGGCCTTTGGCCATTATCAATTGTGTTCATACATCTTGACATCAATGAAAATTGTTGTTAATCTTTTATATGCCTTTGACATCAATGACGGCATTTCTATCAACAAATTCCTTTGACATAATGACAACTTCAACTTAACTTGTGCCATCAATGACAACTTCCAACATTATATCCCTATAAGAGGAATTCAAAGGAATTTTTTTAAAAGGCAAACACATGCTCGTGAAAGGACTTGAAACCTACACCTTGCTATGGAGGGTTTTAAATCAATTAGAAACAGAAAATTATCATGATTCAAGACGAATATGGATGTGAAGTTGGATCAGCTCAAAATGGTAAAAGCATGGAAGCATGATAAAGGAGCCGCAGGTTCAAGCCCGATGAGATCAAAGTTAAAATGAATAAATACTAAATCCATCAACGTTGGAAACTGAGTAGAATATAGCATCCATTTTATTGGATAGAGTACAGTGATCTCTTGAACATGGCAACTAAGAAAGCTTTTACTCCAAAAATGGGAAAATGACAAAACTTAAATTAATAAATAAAGCATGCCCATGTCTTTGGACGTGTAGTGTCACAGTTTGGCAGCCACCAAGATTCAAACCCTTGCTGGGCCACTGTGCTTGCAGGCCTTGTGTCTTTACTAGGTCGTTGAGCTCACAGGTTTGAGTAAGTGAAGAGTGAGGATGAGGTCCCCGTTTGTGGCCTCACTGGTTCATAGCTATGGGTCAAACGCATTTCAAGTGGAGCCTGAGGGTGTGTCATGCAAGCATCACTGGTCACGTTAAAAAGTTTACCAGACATTAATTTAAAAGAAAAAAATAAAGCATGCTCGTGAAAGGCCCTGGAAGCTGAAACTAAAAGTGAAAGATGTTACACTGATAGATTTTGCACTGATATACATGTAGTGGTTTTCATGATTTGACTAAAAATCAAACGAGTCCAGTAGAGATGTCATAGAATGAGCTTAGTGGGGGCTTCCATATTGAAGTCCAAGGTTAGAATTCCACTTAACGTAAGTCCCCGGTTTAAATTCCAGCAGATATAATAAAGTGTTTAAATTGCATTTAATAAAATATCCAATTTGTGGGGTGCATCTGTCAAAGGGATTGCAAGGGGACAAATCCAGGCATGAATTTGATGTAAGATATGCCTCTCCGTAAGGTAATAAGTTGAAGGTTAGGAAAAGTTCTTGTAAAATCAACTGCATAGAATTACTAGTACCCAAAAGAAATTAACAAAACATGACTAAGTGTGGAGGTCAATTCGATGGAAGAGATGCCCCTCAGTCGTAGCAAATAAGTATAAGGTTAGGACATATTCTTGTAAATAGACTGCATAAAACTAATGGTGCCCAGAAGAATCTTAAAAAACATGCCAATAAGAGATGCCCCTTGGTCATGGTGTATAGGTTGAACGTTCCGAGAAATTCTCTGAAAATCAACTGCATGAAATTACTTTTGCCTAGAAGAATCTACGAAAACATGACAAGTCTGAAGATGAATTTGATGTAAGAGATGTTCTACAATCGTGCCAAATAAATTTAGGTTATGAGAAATCCTTCTAAAATCAACTACATAGACTTACTAATCCCGTAAGAATCAAAGAAATCACGAAAAGCGAAAGAAAGAGAAATATACATTGAGTATCCTAGCAATTCCCTGGGCTTTGAGAAGCTCGGCACGGGAGGCGTTGTCGTAGCTACCAAGATAAAGAAAGGCGGGCAAAACCTCGGTCGGGAAGGCGCTGGGCATTTGGGAGGATTTCTCATTGGCGCCCTGCATACGATGGCCGCACACCCCACACGCTTCTCCCTCTTCAAACTTGTGATAATGCCCGCAGATTGCACATGGGTTCTCCCTCTCACGCTTCCGCATTTTTATATAAACCCCGACCACCCGCCGGGATTCGATCACACAATCTCACCAGCTAGCAAAACTATTTATACTGCGGCAAAGCAAGGCCTGCAAGAATCTTTCAGATCGATACCAATGATTGGAATTTTACTCTGATTTTTCCTAGAACTGCTACGCACACGGGTCCTGATGGAAGAAAATCTCAAGTACTCAGTGCGGCGCTTTCACTATTTCAACCCTCCTCCTCAAATACCCGCATTTACTCGATTGCATGGTATATAATTTAATGAATTCTTTTCAATTTCTTGGAATCAAAGATATATTTAGAGAGGAAAAGGGATGAAAGATAATAAGGATCAGGCTGAAGTCCTTTTCAACTGTCAGGATTCCATAACAGGCATATGTTTTCAACCCCAGTAGACAACAAAACATGGCAGAGTTTTATAACCAAATCTATCGGACAGTCGGGATTTCTCTGGGGCAACGTCACGCCGGCACAATGGATTTGTGAAAGTAGGCCCTCCATGGCCTACACACTAATAAAGGGACTCTCTCCTTGCCATTTGTGAAGAAGGGCGGGAAGAATACGGAAGGTAATTGCTTTTGTTTATGCTTAATTTGGTCTTGCCATCAACACTTTTTAAGTAAGGGTTTAAATTTTATATTTATGTAGGTGTATAGTATGGTAGTGGAGTATGTTTTAATAGTTGTGTATTATAATAGTCGTTTATTATTTTTGGAAAACAAAGTTAGCTATTAGATCAATTGTACAAATTAATTGGTACCAATAGTGCACTATTATTGAGACATTTTTACAAAATTGTACAATTATTGGGGCATGTGTGTCAAAGTATTGGATCAATGTGCAAACTTTTTGGTTGTCTAAGCAAATGAGTGATGACTCAAAAGGGGCCAATTGAGTGACACTTTGAAATAGCCATTTTTTTATCCTTTGGCACTTAGCAAATTCTAGAGGGAGTATTGTTACTATCCAAAAGCCAAAAAATATTTTTCAAGCACTTAAGTTGCATATGGAGACAACAAGAACAAAAATTAAAATCCAATGTACAATTATGTTGTTATTTTATGGAATGATTGTGTTTTTCTTTTTTACATAAAAGTTTTGGATCACACTTTGTGATTCATCATCAAAATGAAAGAACTAAAGGAGAAATAGGTAGATTGCAGACCAAGGAAGCAATAAAAGGAGAGAGTTGGGGAGAAAGAGAGGCACAAAAATCAAGACAGTAAAGAATAGAATTAACAAAAACTAAAAAATAAAGAAAAACAACAAAGTCAAAGACGAAGTCAAATAATAATATTGTATACACTTAAAATTTGGCTTGAAATATTTAATTAAATACAAGTTATTTAATTAATATGTTTCTATTCTTCTACTTTTTAAATAAGCTCTTTAATTCATTTATATAGTTCATTTGTATCAATTCCTCATATCCTAAGTCCATAGGAATCATTTTCCACCCCACCTTATCCCTCCACATCAATCGCCACCTCATCACGTGGCTTAGATACTTAATATTCCTAATATCTAATTTGTTGATTTATCACCAACATCCAAATAGGCCATATGTCAACCACCTTGGACACATGCCTTCATTATTCTCCTGCATCCTCCACTTGGCCTCCTGTGGCTTAGGAGGGAACATTTCTCATTATTTTCTCCACCCTTGTTCATCTTGGCCCTCCATTTCTTCAAAATCAAATCCATGTCATTGATTCCTGCCACCTAGGTCCCAACCTTGGAAAATCTATATGACTTGCATTTTGAGCATTTTGGGTTTGTCTGCCTTGATATCCATTAATTGCATTATGTTTCATCTTAATTAGCTCTATATCCATTATTTTACATACATTTGCATACTCGTTTAGATAGCATGTTAGTTCTTAACTTAGCATTTAGCTTCATAATAGTTAATTTATTGCATCATAGCTCTTAGATTATCATTTTGAATCACATATTTTAGCTTAATCATTTGTATATCTTTATCATTTGAATCAATGCATTTCATAGCAACATAATCTTGTCCTTTAGGTTGTCATCTTAATTGTCACAAGTGCAACTAAGAGAAAATCATAATGACCAAAAGGATTTGAGGATAGAGGACAATAAGACACCATTAAAGAGCAATTATTTTAGATTTGTTTTGTCTCTTTAGATTAAAATTAGCTCTTAATAACGTTTCATTGGTAAATCAGTGTTCTTAATTATTTTACACTAATTTCTGGTATACATTTATGGCAACCACCAAGGGGCCTGAATCCATGACCCTTTTTAATATTTTATCACAAGTTTTTTATGTGATAGATTCAGAGAAGAAGCATATCAACGCATCTGAGATATAGAGTAACACATACACTACACAAAATAGCACATATATCATCCATAACATCACATGTTTTTTCTAGTTTGACATATTTATGGTTCTTTATAGTGCATATACTTTATATTTTAACACATTCTTTAATCAGAATAGTGCATATATTAGGCAGTTTAATGCATATGTTATGTATTTTAGTGCATAGGTTGATCTTTTTAGCACATATGTTTTGTGTTCTTGTGCATTTATTTCAAAAAACAAAAACTAAAATTCATGTGATCTAATCTGTGTTTTTGTTACTTGCAGGTGAAATTTCATTTGTCCAAGACTAAAATAAAACTACTAACAAGGGTTTGCAGGTTCTACATGGAGAATTTCACTTAAAATCAATTTTTTGTCTTGCCTTTGTTAAAGTAAATTAAACGATATATCAATCAAGTGTTTGGTGTGTCTGAAGTGATAGGTATATGCTCTCCCCTTAACCGAGTGATCAAAAAGCTAGATTCATCTTTTTTATTTCAAGTAGTGTTTTCCTTTAGAAGTTCTTCCTTCTTGGCAACCAATAAGGTTGGGTGAGAGGGAACAACCTAAGTGGGAATGGTTAAAGTCAAGTTCTCCAACCCACTATAAAAAATATGTGATTGTGATGAAAAACATGGTCAATAGAAGTGCATGGGAATAGCTCTCGTCCAATACCTACATGGTGGGTAAAACCTTAGTTGTCAGGGTTGGGAGACCTCTTAATTGAGTTTATACCATGTCGCTTTGAATGGATGCCCTTATTAGATACTAATTTAATTAGAATCCTACCCTACTCACCTTTGAATGGTGTTATACTCTCAGTGCAAGAGGGGGGAATAATCTCCTCTGAAGATACTCACCATATGTCCCTCTTGAGCGTATGTGTGAACTCCCCATTTGAGTATTTATTGCAATAACTCCTATTGGGACTCCACTAGCTCTCACAAAGGCAAAAACATAGGCATCCTTTAGGGGGTGACAAGCTTGTGTGAGCTGATAGGGTACCAAGTTGTAGGCTAAGACATAACAACGAAGCCAAATTATCCTTAGGTAGAGTTGTATGAAGTGTTTTCTTGTGCAAAAACTATTAGAATAATAAGTAGAAAAATGCAAATATTAACAAACAGAAGAGAACATAATAACATAGAATTTAACGTGGTTCACCCAAACCCCTGGGCTACGTCCACCAACAGCGAGTCCAATAAATTTATTATTATCCAGTGATTACAATCTGAAGCCTGCAACTCAATACTGCCACAGGAAGCTACAAAATCCCTCATACATAAATCTCCAACCCTAAGCCATTTTTACAAGTATTTTTGACATAACGAAATTAGGGCAAAAATACTCCGACTAATAGAAAATTGATGGCCGACCCTTTACAATATTATTAAGTCATTGTTGGTGTCGAGGGGCGCTGCCCCTTGACCCCATCAGGGGCTCTACCCCTTAACCCCATCTGGGGCGCTGCCCTAGGACCCCGCAAGGGGCTCTGCCCCTTGACTCCAAGATTGGGGGCGCTGCCCCCAATCCCTCATAGATAAGTCTGGGGGGAAACCGCGCCGAAAGAACCTGAGTCTAATTAGGCTCCACATACATAACAAAAACTTGTGGAAATTTGGGCTTTCTTTAAAGCCTATGAATATACATTTCATGTTTAGAAAATTAGGGAAGACAATAGTTTGATATTTGCTTGTTACTATTTTCATGATAATTTAGAAGAAAAACATCCAAAAACCAAGAAATTGCAAAACCAAAATTTCAAACTGTTAAAAACTGCCAAAAACACTCAAACAAAGATAGAATGGCACATTCAAATGATACTTTAGTGCATAAGGCTCCTTTTGCAGTGCATTTGTCTCATATATTAGTGCATAGACCTCTTATATTAGCACATATTTCTCTCACATTAGCACATACAACCCTTAGTTTAGCACATAATCTTTATTTAAGGTGCATCCAACACTCACACTAATGCATACAACTCTCTTTCTAGTGCATATTGCTCATAGTTGAGCACATATATCAAATATATCAGCGCATATTACTCACAGTACACACATACACCTATCATTTTACAATCCATGTCTAACACATCTTTGCAGAGTAGTATAGCACATTTACCCAATAGAATAGTACATAAAGTCTATAGAATAGTGCATATAATTCCTGGAGTAGCATATTTGTCACACCAAGTAGCACTTACAAAAAATATCATTGCACATATGTTCTAACACATCCACAATAGGGAGCACAAGATCAACAATTTAGGAAATTTGAAAATCGGATTCAAATAGCCTTTTCAAAGTTTGTTCCATTCTAATTAACAGAAAACCAATTTCATAACAAAATTATCTTAAATTTGACAAGTGACATGTTACACCTATATTTGGTCAAACAAATCGGTACTTAATTCATTAATCATTTTGATCGTCAATTTTAACAAGGGTCCTTATAAGGATATATCATCCTTAATCTAAATCTTGACTTAAAATCTTGTTGAAACATAACCTCGTCAATAGGAGAATACCAAACTTTCCTACTTGGCTTTGTTAAACACAACCAAACTAGCACTTGAAACCAAATTTGGCACACATTCAAATCATTTGTATGCCTAGTTTGACTAGATCTCAAAAAGAGAAATTGAAACGAAAAGAAAAAGAAAAAGAAACCCAAGAAACAATGGAAAATCATTTTCATAGATACCATGCACACCAAGATGGTGATGAAATATCTGATGACGTGATCAAAGAATCCCAATAAGATCCTAAATTTCACAAATTCATAGAAAGAGACTTAGAATATAATAAAGAGAAATACTTCCTCATGTTAGATCACCAAGGTGTCAAACTACCTCAAGATTTTGATGTGTCATAATTGAAGACTAAAGGAAGAGCTAATGAAGACAATCCCCTCACAACACTTACACAACAAATCCAAGACCTTCAACTAGAGATGCAAAACATGCAAAAGGGAACCTCAATAAAGAAATATTCATTGGAAGATATATATCCGTATCCTTTTGACAGAAGTTTGAACATGGTTCCATTCCCTCTTAATTGTGAAATTCCAAAATATGACAAATACATGGAATATACTAATCCACAAGACCATGTTAGGGAATTTCGCACAATGAGAATGAAATTTGTGCACAATGAAACATGTTTGATGAGATTGTTTCCTAAAAGTTTAGTCGGACAAGTCATGGAATAGTTTTCAAAACTTCCCTTCGGCATCAAGTCATTTGAAGAATTAGTAAACAAATTTGTTACCCAATACTCTACAAGATTGATCATGAGGTAACCATGATTGATTTATGCAATATAAAACAGAAAAATGGGGAACCATTCCTTACTTTTTTGCAAAGATGGAGACAATTATTTGTTAAATATCCTTGTATTGTTCCTGAAAAAGAAAAAAAAGGCTAGTTTTATCAATAATTTATACAGTGAAACGACCTATAGACTTTAATTGCAATATCCACCAAGCTTTGACATGCTAATTGAAAATGGAATTTAAATTGAAGATTCTTTGGTTAGGAAAGGTGAATTAAAACTCTATAAGGATACAAGGATTTTTCGTAGCAACACCAATAATAACAATGACAAACCAAAATTCTAGACAAGGAACAAAAATATTGTCAATGATGGTGTGCTTGATGCACATAATTTAAAACCAAAACAACCCATTTTAAATATATCAAACAAAACACTTACAAGCAATCAAGAGAACAATAAACCCAAACCACCATCATATACGCCTGAGAGGGTATTCACACCTTTAGGTGAACCACTTTACTATTGTGAATTCCATAGAAGGAGGGGTCACAAGACAAATGATTTCCAAAGATTGAAATATTTCATACAAGACTTGATAGACAATGGTGTTATAATTGTTAAAGGACATAAAACAAATAATGAACACACAACATTTAAAACTCATCTTCCAAATCATGAGAAAGGTGAATCATCAAAGAAAAACAAAGGAGACAAAGTAAACTACACCCATACATTTGACAATATGATCAATAATCTTTCAAAATATGACTCACGAGTTAATGTAATTATCATTAAATAAAAACAAGAACATGAACCTACTAATGTTGTCACAAGAGGTCAAGCCAAGGTCACTTTGCAGAACAACAACTGAAAGAGCTTCCACTTCAAAACAATACAACATAGTGGATCACTTACATAAAACTCTAGCATAGATATCCATATTGGAGATTTTAAAACTTTCACCCACTGTAGACACGTAAAAATGGACAAAGTGCTTTTAAATTGCAAAAATCAATAAAATGGCTCAAAATCATCAAAATGCACTAATTCAATCAAAAAGGGATCAAATCAATTAAAATGGACATAATTAAAACAAAGTTGGACAAAAATTAATTAAAGCAAAGGAAAAATCAAATAAGGATGTAAATAATTAAATCAAAGCTTAAAGGGGTGAAAAACACTACATAATTGATTTTAATCAATTAGTGGTATAGTTGTTTAAATCAAAAATCAAAATAAACCTATTACCCTTACAAAGCTAAATTTAATTAATTAATCGAATTTAATAATTCCTAATTTCTTTCAACAAAGTTGAGCAACCAATAAGAATTGAGGACAAAAAGACATAAATCACTCAAAAAGGATGAATCTCAATCACTCATTTGAAAGTTTCAATCTCAACCACTCAATCTTGTCCTTTTGTCCAAAGCTTTGAGACAAACCTTTAAATTGTCCCCCCATTTATGAACAAAGCAAAGTATTTGACTCAACCTAAGGTAAATCATGATTACTTCACTCCACCCCCTACCCTTGGGAATTTACTTTAAATATGAAGCATTTTGAGAGCAATTGATATCTTAGAAATTCATTTGCAAAGCATTGTTACTATAGGCAATTGAGAGCATTCTAAGAGCAATTAAGAGCATTTAGAGCATTTGCATTATACTTTTGTCAATTTGAGCTAGAATCATCATCATAGAAGCATTGTAGAAGCATAAAACAACATACATTCTCATTTTAGAAGTGTCACTAGTGGAGATTTGAGCTGAGAGCTTCACTTACCACCTCTTTCTAGAGAGCCATGAGATGTTATAGATCTTAGTTTCATTTTTAAATAGGTTTGCATTGTATTTACTTTAGAATTGTTGCTAATTTGATCTTAATTTCATGAAGGTGATTATCATCATCACACAAATGGCGCCCACCGTGGGGCCCTAGGCCTCATTTTATCATTTTCATCATAATTTGCATGCTTGTAGTTTCTATTTTCCATGAATATTTTGCAGGAAACTGGTGAAGTCACGCTTACAGGAGATTTGTTCATGCCTGCAGTCATTTTACTGCCGCTTACAATCTCTGTCTTGACGCCTGCTATCTGAAGATTCACGCCTGGCATGCAAATTCTACGCAGTTTTGAGAACTCAGCAGTCGCCTACAAATCATTTACTCACGCCTGTGAGATAAATGCATTCAGCCTTTGGTGCTTATAGTCACGCCTGTGACTCAAAGAGTATCGCTTTGACGCAATCTGTTATCGCCTACCTTCACGCTTTGCTTCGCCATTTTAAATAAAAGTCACACTTATAATCTTTCAATTCACGCTTACTGTTATTAAACTGTCACTTAGCATAAATCATTTTCTACAAATTTAAGTTATGTTCACGCTTTGTGATAAATTGTTCAGGCTGGTGTAATTTTCAGTATCGCCTGTGTCACTGTAAAGTGTCACTGGCTATCATTAAAGTTACGCCTGCTAACAATTTGTTCACGCCTATTAGCTGGACAATGTCGCCTGCTACCTGTTGTCTGTATTTACTGTTAAATTGATCAAATCATTTGTCTAACTCCCTGTTTATATGATTTAACAGTAAATGAGCAACCATAGGAAAGTACAGAAGCCGAAAAGTAGATTTAACCAAGAAGGAAAGGCTCTAGCAAAGAAGATTAAGAAGGAGAACTTTGAGCACATTAAGGTTGTTCTTAAGACTACACAAGAGGAGGACAATCAGGTATTTCAAAATTACCTTGCAATTGTTCAAGCATATAAATCAAAGTTTGTCTCTCTAAATTGGATTTTTAGTCCTTAGATCAAGTTTTCTTTGGAAATTTGCAAATAAGCTCTATAAAATTCATACATAAGTGTTGCTCCTTCAATTTTTTATTTTGGTTTCCCCTCATAGTGTTTGTTAGTGTTGACTAACTTGTTGGTGGACAAGCACATTTGGAGGAGGTTATTGCCAAGGTGAGTTGAAAAAAATGACAAAACCTTTCAAAAATGCCCCTAGCTTAGGCTACCTACAAAGGAAAGGTATTCTTCTATTCAAGCTTGCACTTGATTAAATTGTGGCATTACTTTTGAACATAGCTTAATTAAAACAAGGAATTTGACCAAACACTTCCATTTCTAAGAATCTCTTTGTTATGAGATTGAAAAAGAACCTTATTGCTTGAGTGTTTGAGGAACTAAAGGGAAAGTTAGGGATATGCTCTTCACCTTTTAGGTGAACCAAATTCCCAAAAGCTTAACCTTAATTCCATTTTCCTTGCTTTATATGAACATGCTAGTTAAAATAGAGATTTAGTGGGCTCACCTCTCGAGTTGTGCCTTGACGAGGCCGGTGAGAGGGACAGCCCAAAGTGGGATACGCTTGCTTTTACCGTGAGAATTTGACCCACTATAAAATGAAACGCATGCATCCTTAATGGGGTGTGTGACAAACAGATCTTAAATTTTTCAAATTTCCTCTAGTAGTCTTCACGGATTGCGCAAAATTGTACCTTGGTGTGTGTGAGAAATCCCTTAACATACTCAGGGGATGAAAATTTAAGATTTATTTGAACGGAATCCATAATAAATCTTGGATAAAGTAGCAGGCCTACCATTTAGAGTCATGTTAAGAGCCAAAATTTGACTTTAGGTAAGCTGCTTGGAATTCTTTCTTGTGTTATACTTGTGGAAACGATAAAAAATATACACATTAGATTGTTTTAGGGACATTGATGTGTGTGTTGCATTTGTTTTTTATTTTCAAACGAGAAAATTTCAAAGGACCCGATCTTAAACGTTTAAAAAAAATTCAAAATCTTACAACCTAGTCAAAGAAGTGCCGCCTGTGCACAAAATAATCTCGCCTATTAGAGGTTCAGTCATGCTTGTGACTTTTTTGAAAGCGCTTAGCAACAGGAAAGTGACACCTAGAACATATTGAATCGCGCCAGTTAAAATTGGAAAATCACCTATCAATAGGAAAGTGTCGCCTGCATCCCTGCAGAGTGCCGCCTAACAATATACCAATACACGTGTATGCAAAATTAAGTCACGCCTACACTCAATTCAGTGACACCCAAAAATCTAAAAGGGCAAATAGAGAGTATTTGCAAGGGGGGTCAGAAAATTTTGATTATATATTTGAGTACCCTTTTCCGTGTTCTTACTACTCCAACTTTCAGTTCGGTCAAAAATCTTGTTCTACACCATTTTTTCAAAATTTTACAAAGGATTAGACCACAGATAATATTGACTCTTATTCTCCAAGGTTCATGCCTACTTTTACTAGATCTTACTACATCAAGCAAACCTTGCAAGCAGACAGAACTTACTTGAGTCAAGAACTCCCTTACCCAGGAGACGAGTCTACCACTCCTAGAATAACCAAAAAATCACCCAAACAAGAAGGGGAAGACAACATGATGTACTATGGTAGTTTGGGTAACAAAAGCAATAGTGGTATCGACCCCAACAACCAAGGTGATGCCAATAATGGGGGCATTGACATAAATAACCAAGGCAATACAAATAGTGGAGGGGCAGATCAAAATACTCAAGGAATTGATACCACTCACCAAAGAACTAACACCGAACCAACGGTTGATGATGCCACCAATGACAAAGTTGACGAAGCTGTTCAATGCCCCTATTTCTTAAGACTCATGGAAAAGGCAATGGCAAGAGATAAAGAGAAGTATTTCATGGACCTAACTCGAGCAGGTCTCAAACTTCCACGAGATTATGATGTAAATCAACTAAAACCACCCGAAGTTGAAGAAAGTGTCATAGACATTATGAACAAACAGTTTAAGATATTTCAAATGCATCTAGATACAATCAAGCAAAGTGGGGCTCCTAAACCCTTTTCCATCAAAGCATTGTGCCCATTCCCGTTTGATAGAAGTATAGTAATGGCACCATTCCCGATCAATGTAGTGTTCCCCAAATATGACAAGTATGAAGGAACGTCGGATCCACAAGATCACCTACGTGAGTTTTGTGCATTGAGCTTAGAGTTCATGCATGATACAACCTATTTAATGAGACTATTCCCAAGAATCTTAGGAGGCATGGCTATGGAGTGGTTTTCTAAGTTACCCTCTGGCATAAAAACCTTCGAAGAATTAGCTTCAAAATTCGTGGCTCATTACTCATATAACATCAAGCATGAGGTCACAATGATAACATTATGTAACACTAAACAAAAAGATGGAGAGGAATTCCTCACTTTCTTACAAAGGTGGAGGACAGTATTTGCGAGGTATCCTAGGAGTGTGCCCGAGAAAGAAAAAATGGATATATTCATTAATAGTTTGAGCACCGAGATGAACTACCGATTGAGAATGCAATGTCCCAAGACATTCCAAGACCTCATAGAAAATGGAGTAACAATAGAAGAAGTGTTGGTTAAGAGTGGAGAACTAAAATTGTATAAAGACAACAAGAACAATTCTAACAATAATAACTCCAACAATGACACCAATCAAAATAAGAATTGGTTCAATAGCAATAGTCGGTATAAAAACAACAATAAGGGCATAGTCAATGATGGGGTTGTTGACTCTAGAAACTTGAAGATAACTCCCTTTGTGCTTACAAGAACACCTAACCAAGTGAATAATGCTAACCAAACCTCCAATGCACCTTCCAACAACAATACCAATAATGGCAACCAAGGAAATAATTCAAGGAGTAATAAATTTGATAAATATTTGGTGCCAACTCCTCAAAGGAATTTTACACCCTTGGGTGAACCCCTCAAAAAGGCACTAAAGACCCTCATGGTTAATAATATCATTACTTTACCCAGCATTCAACCTTATGAGCCACACAACAAGCCTAGTTGGTGGAGTGCCAATAGCCATTGTGAGTACCATAGGATTTGAGGGCACACAAAAAATGAATGCTTGCAACTAAAGAATATAGTGCAAGATTTAATTGATAATGGCATGATCACCATTGATGGACCTCAAAGCAATGAAGACCATACAACATTCAAACAACCCTTCTACAAACATGACAAAGGGGAGTCATCTAATGGCAAGAAACAAAGCAGTAATAACATTAACTTTGTGCCACCTTATGATAACATTGTGAATGCTATAATAATCAAGGAACAACCCCAAAAAGAGACATCAAATGTTATTACAAGAGGGCAGACTTCAAAGATTACCTTACAAGGGGTTGCTCCCAAAGTTATTAGCACTCCACAGTCCAACATTGTGATCAAACAATCTTCTACAACAACAAAACCTTATAGCTTGGTAGATCAGTTGAAAAGAACTCTAACACTAATCTCTATCTTGGAGCTATTGAAGCTATCCCCTAATCATAAGGAAATTTTAGAAAAATCTCTAGTAGAGACGAATGTTCCTACTAACTTAGAAGAGGGGAAGTTCCAAAACATGGTAGGTCATCTCGTAGCACCTCATTGCTTGTCATTCTCCAACCAAGATGACATGTCTATCACTCATCCTCAAAACCTACCATTGCATATAGATGTTTTGATTGAACGCCATAGAGTCAAAAGAGCTCTCATTGATGGAGGAGTTGGCCTTAACATTTGTACATTAAGTCTTGTTAAATCCTTAGGGTTGTCTGAGTCTTGCATTGACCCTATGAAAAAAATCACCATAAAGGCTTATGATGAAGCTGAAAGGGCCTCTAAAGGCATGATCGTATTGCCCATTCAAGTGGGACCTATCAAGAAGGACACCAATTGCCAAGTATTGGACATGAAGTTAACTTATAATATTTTGTTGGGAAGACCATGGATCCACGAGATGCAAGCAGTCCCATCCACATACCACCAATGCATCAAATTTTCATACATGGGTGAATAAATTATGGTTGGAGGGGACTCAAACCCGTTCCAATATTGCAATGCACTCAAACCCCTTCATGAGCTATCTATTCCACATAACCGAGAAGGAATCATTCAAAGAGACACCATTGAAGATACCAAAATGGATGATCCTATCATGACATTAAATGCTACTCAAAACCCTCCTCAAGCTAGCTCAACGACATCAACTAAGGGAAAGGAAAAGATGAGCTACAAGGGTCCAATTACAAATGAGGGTTCAAATCAAGTGCCTAAATTAGAGATAGTGCCCTACAAACCCACTAGAGAAGAAAAAGATAAAGCTAAAAAGGAAAATTACAAGAAAATGGATGAGATGATGGATGCATTTGATAAACAATGCAAAATTAGTTCAAAAGGAGTAGGGGAATACTCTGTTTCCCTATTCGACATGCCCATATCTCCAAGAACACATGGCAAACCATCAAAATAACACTTGCCTCATAAATACAACTCTTACTTTGTAAGAGAAAGTGGCAAAGCAACATTCGACAAGGAAGAGAACGAAGTCCTTCAATGGCTTTATCATGATGAAGAGAATACCTCAAACACTCCCATGGAAAGAATCCAACATGTTAATATACAAACCGAGCAATATGGGAAAGGGTTTGAGATAATGCAAAAGATGGGATATAAGGGACGAGGACCCTTAGGCCAAAGGAATAGAGGTTTACTAGAACCCATCAAACCTACTTGGAGGGAAAAACAAGAAAGGTCTAGAGTAGGTTACCAATACAAAGGCGAAAGCTCCAACCCAATGCAAGATTTCTATCCTCAAGTAAATGCCTTAGAATCCGATGGAGATAGTGATGACTCCCAGGATTATGAGTGGGACACCCTATCTGATGAATCATGTCAAGATAAAGAAGTAGTTACAATACATACTTATGCAAAGATCCCAAGGCAAGAAACTCAAGTCAATGAAGAGCCTAATATACAAGGTCTTAACATAGGACAAGCATATACAAGTCCACCATGGATAGATACATTTTGGATGCCTTTGGAGGAGGGAGATTCAAATGTTAGTTTTAATCCACTCGTGGCTTTTCCCATGCTATTTCTCGTAGAAGTCGACAAGGACTCAAGTGAAGGGGATTTCGACCCTTCTTCCATGGACCATCTTGAGGAAGCGCACGTCATAAATCTAAATGATACAATGGACGAACCCTCAAATGAAGTCATTTCCATAAACCAAATTGATGAAAACTTGCCTAATGAAACCTTATCCTTGATAAATCCCCATCTTATTAATTGGGACCAAACCGAGCCAAGTGACTTGCTTTACTTCCCAAATGACCAAGCAGCAAACCAATACCTTAATGCGGTTGATCCCTCTTTCACCAATGAATTCAAACCGAACATGATAGAAGTAGCGGGGATTCAATCTCTTAGTCAAAAGCAAAAAATGAAAAAAAGATAAGAAAAAGAAAAGTACTAGTGCTAAAAACCATTATGTGGCAGCATTAGAACCCAAAAAAGTAAAGATAAAAGACATTTCCTTTTGTGAAAACCCAATTGTGACATCAAAGGAAGAGAGATTGGATATTCTATTGGAGCATGAGGAAGAAAGGTCACCTATGCTCATAGAGCTGACAGAAAAAGTTAACATTGGGATGGAAGTGGATCCAAAATTTATACACTTGGAAGCATCTCTTACACCTCTAGAAAGAGAGGACTTCATCAAGTTTTTCCAAGAACAACAAGTAAACTTTGCATGTTCATAGGCCGACATGCCCGAATTAGATCCTGACTTTATAATGCATCATCTAAATGTTAGACCAGGGGTTAAGCCCGTTAAGCAAAAGTTGAGGAAAATGCACCCACACATAGCTCTTTTGGTCAAGGAAGAATTAGAAAAATTGTTGAAGGTGGGATTCATAAGGGCAATAGCTTATGTTGAATGGATATCTAACATTGTACCTATCACAAAACATGACAAACTCATTTGAGTATGCATGAATTTTTTAGACCTAAATCTTGCTTGTCCTAAGGATGACTTCCCACTTCCGAGCATTGATGCAATAGTTAACTTGACAGTGGGTCATTCCATGTACTCCCTAATGGATCGTTTCAGCGGGTATAATCAGATCAAAATTGCACTTGAAGACCAAGAGAAGACTGCCTTTACTTTCCCTTGGGGCACTTTTTATTGGAATGTCATGCCCTTCAGCCTTAAAAATGCCGGAGCCACATATCAAAGGGCCATGACAACTATCTTCCACGACATGATGCATACATTTTTAGAGGATTATGTGGACGATATATTGGCAAAATCCCACAAAACAGAAGAACACCTCCAAATTTTGAAAAAGATATTCATTTGGTTGGAGCAATTCAAAGTCAGATTAAACCCAAAGAAATGTGCCTTTGGTGTCCAATCCGACAAGTTATTAGGCTATATAGTTTCAGCCAAAGGAATTGAAGTGGACCCAGAGAAAGTACAAGCCATAATGGATGTGGAGATACCAAAGAACATCAACCAAATGAGATCCTTACAAGGCAAAATACAATCCATAAGAAGGTTTATTTCTCAATTGGCCGAAAAATGTCATTCCTTCACCAGGTTGCTACATAAAGATACTATATTCATGTGGGATGAGGAATGTGATCAAGCTTTCACATTATTGAAGACCTATTTGATAAATCCGCCTATTCTCATACCACCAATCAAGGGAAAAGCATTGCTTTTATACATACCTGCTATCGAAAGATCCCTAGGAGTGCTTTTGGCGCAAGAGGATGAACAAGGAAAGGAAAGAGCTATCTACTATTTGAGTAGGACATTGATCAAATACGAACTTAACTACACATTCATGGAAAGGGCTTGCCTAGCAGTTGTGTTTGCATCTCAAAAATTGAGACATTATATGTTGATGCATAAGGTCAAGCTAATTGCCAAAATTGATCCTCTCAAGTATTTGTTAAGTAAAACTGCCTTAACAGGTAGGATAGCAAAGTGGGTTATGATATTGAGTGAATTCGACATTGAGTATGTCGATAGAAAGGCAATAAAAGGGCAAGTGATAGCAGATCACTTAGCTGAAAACCCCATGACTTCTACACAAACTATCCAAGTGGAATTTCTGGATTCCGCCATTGTAAACATAGAAGCAAAAATGTGGAAGTTATACTTTGATGGCTCCTATACTCAAGGAGGTTTCGAGGCCAACATACTATTGGTCACTCCTCAAGGTTACACCATTCCTAAGTCCTACAAGCTCTTATTTCCATGCACAAATAATATAGCAGAATATGAGGCACTAGTCATAGACATCAAAATGGCCTTAGAGTGGAACATCATGGAGCTACAAATTTATGGAGATTCTCAACTCATCATCAATCAAGTCAACAATGAATATAACACTAAAGATGAAAATTTGATGCTATATAAGACCATGATTGATGGATGGAAGAAGTACTTTGCCTTGATCACTTTTGAGTAGATTCCTAGAGAGAAAAACAGAGCAGCTGACGCCATGGCCACCTTGGCTTCCTTGTTACAAAAACCTGATCAAATTGAGAAGTACGAGTTCTTGGTGGAAGAGTTGGTGAAACTGACATTCAACCTTCCTGAAACCCAAATTGTTGTCCTATTACATGGGCATGACTCCCCTTGGTATGGCCCTATATATACATATCTCAAAGACCAAGTGCTACCTTTAGACCAAACCTGAGCTCAAAAATGAAACTTTATACGCCAATCAGCCCGTTACATAATCCTCTTAGAAACATTGTATCATAAGGGTCTCGACGGGATGTTACTTAGGTGTCTAGAGGAGGAAGAGTCTAGATTAGCTTTGCATGAAGTTCACGAAGGCATTTGCAGGTCACACGCAAGCGGGTTAAATCTAGCTAAGAAAATCCTTCGCTTAGGGTATTTCTGGAAGACATTAGAAAAAGATGCTTGCCACTTTGTCAGGATATGCAACAAATGTCAATATCATGGTGACATGATACATGCACTGGCATAGGAATTACACCCATTTGTTACACCTTGGCCTTTCTATCAATGGGGGTTTGATTTAATTGGCGTCATATACCCACCTTCTTCAAATGGTCACAAGTATATCATAACGGCAACAGAGTATTTCACTAAGTGGGTCGAAGCAATTCCTTTGATCATGGCCATGAGTAAGCAAATTTCCATGTTCATCTTGAACCACATCATTTGTAGATATGGCATTCCTCACGCCATAATAATAGATAATGGAAAATAGTTTAAAAACAAGGACGTGGATGAACTTTGTGCTACATTTCATATCACTCACCACTCCTCATCAATCTATTACCCTCAGGGAAATGGGCAAGCCGAAGCCACGAATAAGAATATCTTGAAAATCTTGAAAAGGTCAGTCAATAAATTGGGAAGGGATTGGCATGTGCAAATTAATCTAGCATTATGGGCCTATAGAATGAGCATTCAGACACCTATGGGAGCCACGCCATTTTCATTAGTCTATGGGGATGAAGCAGTTCTACCATTAGAGGTTGAAATCCCATCTCTATGAGTTTCATTACAAGGATTCATCATAGATGAGGACTATAGAGTCACTAGACTTCAACAATTGGAGTTACTTGAAGAACACCAAACACAAGCTTATGAGCACCTGAAAGTGTACCAAAATAGAATCTCGAGAAACTATAATAAACATATCAAACCGAGAGTCTTTTAGGTAGGAGACTTAGTGTTGAGAGAGAATCCTAAGAATCAGGTTGAAAGAGAGAAGAAAGGCAAATGGGAGGCTAATTGGCTTGGCCCATTCATCATAGTGTCTTCATTTGGCACGGGAACCTATAAGTTATCATATTGTGAAGGAGAGGAACTCCAAGAACCCATCAATAGTATTCATCTCAAAAGGTTCTACACATGAGGGAGACGAAAGAGTATAAAGAGTATCAGATGAAGAGCATCATATTTATTGTACATAGCAAAAGAGATCTTGAAAAATACAAAAAAAATTGAAAAAAAGAAAAATACAAAAAAATTGAAAAAAGAAAAAAGTGCCTTGGTTAAAACCTAGCAATAGGTGCCTTGGTAGCAAAAAAAGAAAAAGATCCAGAAGGTGAAAACTTGGTAAACAAGTGCCTTTTGTTCCCTTAAGTTTGTTTTTCCTAGTCACATATGTCCATATTGCATTTCCACCATCCCATGTGTACAACTACCATTGCATCTATCATTGGTACATAGTCATAATAAAGTCGTTCAGTCGCATTGTTGCATTGCCTATCTGCTCTAAATTTGTTGACCGATTGCATTTATCACTTGGGGGTAGAAGAGGATTGGAAATTTGGTACCAAATGGATTCAATAAGTGCTACAATCAGTCATGCCAGAGAGAGATTTATCAGAGTTTCAGAAGAGTGGAAAGTTAATGAACCTTTGATGGATATTATTTTTCAAAAGCCTAAGTATTTGATCCTACAACATGATCCTTGAGCCTTCATTGACTTTATAATTTAGGATTAAAAATTGACAAAACATCTTAAAGATCAGAATGCTTGGAAATACTTTTTGAAAATCAGGAAACATTACAAAACACTTGAAACTTTGTTTTGATAATCTTTAGGAAATTGACTTTTATCATATCTTTTGAGCTATTCGATGATGTTTTGACTAGATTAGTCATGAGAAAGACATGATATTTTATTGCCTTTGAGTGATTGTTTTGAGGAAGATTCACCAACTTATGAGAGTTCGTCTAACGACATGGTCATCAAAGAACCATCGAGGACTATCTCATAAGAGGATGGATTGACCTTTGCTTGTTTACGCAAATGGATCCCTTGGCTATTTAGATCTTCTATATCTTAATATCAAAAATCCACTTGCAACATTGAATCCGTTGACATCGGTATTCAGACTCCCATAGTTTGGTCATCCAACTAGTGAGAGTTGTACTTGGTTCAAAAAGGAGGTTACCAAAAAGTGATAAAAAGCGGTATTCATATCATCATGATGTGGTCAGTGATGATTGTACTAGGTTTCCGGTCCCAAAATGCTCAATGATGAAAATTTATCTCCATGACATTTCTTTGCTAAAAGTTGGTGACACTTAGGTTGCATTGCATTATCATGTTAGATTAATTGCATTATCATGTTAGATTAATTGCATTTGTTTGTGGTTAACTTTCCAAGGGCAAAGGGGGTACGTCAATAATCTTGGTTAGTCAAAACACTAAAGAAATGTGGGATTCAATCAAACGTCTTACTCTTGATCAATCAAAACAAAGACAATGAGATTATCTTTTGCATTAATGCATAGCATTAATCATTAATCATTATCCATATACCAGAAAAAGAGAAAAACATCCATACATCATTTGCATACACGTAGTTAAGGATAAAATTGCATTGCATACATTCACAAAATTCAAAAACATAAGGGACATTTCCATATGCATTTTCATAAAACATTTTGCATTCGTACATTGAGAAAAGAGAAAACCATGTCATAAATCTATACATCATTGCATCATTTATCTATATCATAAAATAAGATAATTACATTCATAGCATAAATCAAAGTAAACGCATAACACATCATATAGTTGCATAAAAGATAATCTCATAAACAAATCATCAAGGAGAACCAAGGAGTATATCATCATATATTATCAAACAAGTGTTCATCAATGATCCATCAACTCAGTATATCAAGATACAATGTCATACAAAGGGATACATCAAATGGTCCGATTAATCAAAAAACATGGCATGTGATACAAGTACATCAACCATGAGTGAATTTGTCATCAAAGAAATCAAGATCCTGTAGGACTAGATCCATCTGGACCTCTACCATCTGGTGGGGGAGGAGCCTAAGAAGTACTCACTCTACTCTGTCTCTACACCACAACTAACACAAACTGCTGCATCAAGGTGGAAACCTGATCTAAACACCCAACAACGGTGGACATATCTATCCTCAGAGACTGAACCTCTTGTACTACAACACCTATAGTAGGAACATCCTGTGAATCCTATCCCTGACCCTGTGGTTGCTGAGCCTGTATAGGCACCTGTTGTGTCGAAACCCGATCCTGTTGTGCTACATCATCATCCTGCTAAGCCAAGGCTACCCTCTGCAACTGAACCAAAGGATCTAATCCATCGAGAATCTTCCTAGCAGCATCAACATGAGCCTATCTCTCCTGTCTCTGATGTCTGTGAGCTCTTTGTTGTCTATCTGCTCTAGGCTATCTCTCACATGACCATCTCTCACCCGTCCTTGATCAGCAATAATAGGAGGATCTCTCTGCCCTCCTCATCTTCGTCGTCTACCACCACCACCTCCATCACCCTGACTCGGGATAGGCTCTATTGGATCAGTAAAATGAGTAAACTTGTTACGAGCCCACCAATCAGCAAACTCGCGAGACATACCTACATCAACTACACCAGAAAGCATCTCCAATCTGCAATAAGCCATACCAGCAATCTGATCTAAGGCAAACTGATAATCAATAAGAGGACCCCACATAGATCTCTCTACCTATACCTGAGCATATAGTGTTGTACCCTGTGGCATATCCCATGTTCGACCATATTGTCTAGAAACTTTACCAAAGCAGAAGTGCTCAATAGTGGTAGTAGTGCGACCAATCATCTGGCGAGGGGAAAACATATATGGTAACTCATCATCATCCTCCCTCCACAACTCGCAACCCCTGTATGGTCTCCATAAAACTTGATCTAGATCATCAATCTATTGTTGCCAAAAATCCAGATGACCCAAATAATGTTGTATAACCATCCCAGTGTATAGAAAAGCATAGGGAAAACCCCGAGGTCAAACCTTGTCAGAAATGGGCCTAGTAATGGGAAGATGCTCCCATATCCACAACTAAAGAACCATTGCACCAGCCAAAAAAGATGCACTTGCTCGATAGACTACCTCGTGCAAATCATGATATAGTTGTGCAAGGATGCATGAACCCCAATCAAAGCATCGAGGATGAGCAAGAAAATCCTCCAATATCCTACCCCATCCGACGGAAAAACTATGACCTCGTCGGTCAGGAAGAAGTAAACCGCCAATCAATGTGCCAAGTATTACTAGCAAGGTAGGAAAGGAAGCAAACTAAGGCCAAGTAATCATATCACCATCATCAATAGATTTGTCCCCAAACACTCATCGACAGACAATAGAATCATAGATGGAATCATAATATACTACCTCTCCTCTGTAGGGGATCTGTAGTAATCTATACATGTCCTCAAGCGTGATAGTCATCTCTCCATAAGGAAAATGAAATGTGTTGTGGTTGGAATGCCATCGCTCTGCCACTACAGTAAGTAAACCATGGTTTAGCTGGAACCATGGAAGATCAAGGAGAAAACTCAAACCACACAACTCAATCACACGGAACTCAGCATCTATAAGAGTCTGGCCCAAATCAATGACCCAAGAAGCTACTGTCCGGATGTATAAAGTAGGAAAGTTTGCATGTTGGCAAAGCAAAGGAATCATATTAGTATACCATATCAAGGAATTATCTCAAGTCAATCAATTCTATCAAAAGTATCAAGCAATCACACCAAGTACTAATTGTTTGTTTCTTTGTGTCCTAAGAACGAAGCAGTAGTATCAAATCATATTAGTTTTCACATTGATTGATTTAGCTGACCAATATCCTATCCTAATCGGATTGACACATCACATTCATTGGTAACACTATCCTGATATCCTAATCCATTTATTTTTTTGAAAGCAATAGACCTAATCTAATCATTTGACTCGAGCATCAGAAGTCATCAAATTTTTCATCAGACACAATCAAAGTACAAGTGTGAAAAAAGTACCAATTTTTTTTCAAAAGTCTGCAGGCGTGATTTTAATCATCCTAAGCGACAACAAAAAGTTGGGAAGTGACATTATTCAGGTGTTAGGCGATAGTTTTCATGCTACATGACACTGAATCATGATAGGTGACAACAAAAGGTGGCCTAGGTGATAGTAAAATCGCTAGGGTTTCCTACGCCATAACAAATTTGAAAAGGGGCATTTTGACCTAGTTGTAGGCGTGAGTATCCTATTCTTAGGTGAGGATAAAAGTTTCTTAAGCGGTATTAAACTACATGGAAGCGTGAGAGAAAAGTGCGGATGTGACAGTTAAAGGGTTTAAGCAACAGTAAAATGATCCTAGGCGAGAATTTGCAGATTAAACACAACGATGAAACAAGAAATTATAATAAATGCTCATAAATGTGCAATAAATGCAAATAAGAGGTTCAAAATAACTTACAGGAGGTCCATACTCAGGTGGCCTCGCATATCTCCGACACCTCTCGAATCGATGCTCTCGAATACGGACAACCATCGTGAAATTCACCGCAGGATCAGAACAAAATCACCAAAGATAAAAGTAAAAATGAATAGTAAAACATGGTTTTTCAACCTATTTAAGCTATTTTGACCTAATTTTGGAGATGAAATTTGGCTTAGACCCATATATTGACCTATCAAACCAACTGGGGCATCCTTCGACGCATAGCATATCATCAAATTTTCAGAAATGAAAATATATTCAATGAATCAAACATCATCAAATCTTTCAAATCAAGAAATTAATATGTTTTAATTTCTGAGGGGGCATTAGGGTATCAAATTGAAATTGAAATCAAATATCATGGAATCAGTGGGGCATCAAAAAATTTTATATCATCATCAGAGGCAACAATCATATCATATCGTATCAGAGGCAACAATCAATCAGTATCAGTGAATCAACAAATCAACAATCAGGACCTAAAAAGCGATCAGGACTCAAAAGAATCTTTGAATCAATGTTCTTCACACATCAATTCAAAGAGGGGCATTTGTAGACATGTAAAAATGGACAAAGTGCTTTTAAATTGCAAAAATCAATAAAATGGCTCAAAATCATCAAAATGCACTAATTCAATCAAAAAGGGATCAAATCAATTAAAATGGACATAATTAAAATAAAGTTGGACAAAAATCAATTAAAGCAAAGGAAAAATCAAATAAGGATGTTAAATAATTAAATCAAAGCTTAAAGGGGTGAAAAACACTACATAATTGATTTTAATCAATTAGTGGTATGGTTGTTTAAATAAAAAATCAAAATAAACCTATTACCCTTACATGGCTAAATTTAATTAATTAATTGAATTTAATAATTCCTAATTTCTTTCAATAAAGTTGAGCAACCAATAAGAATTGAGGACAAAAAAACATAAATCACTCAAAAAGGATGAATCTGAATCACTCATTTGAAAGTTTCAATCTCAACCACTCAATCTTGTCCTTTTGTCCAAAGCTTTGAGACAAACCTTTAAATTGTCCCCCCATTTATGAACAAAGCAAAGTATTTGACTCAACCTAAGGTAAATCATGATTACTTCACTCCACCCCCTACCCTTGGGAATTTACTATAAATATGAAACATTTTGAGAGCAATTGATATCTTAGAAATTCATTTGCAAAGCATTGTTACTGTTGGTGTAATTAATTATTCTTAATTACACTTTACTTAATCTTACTTAGGTTAATGCATTGCATAGTAATTTTTGATTGAGACACCTAGGAGTGTGCACATCTATTAAGCACATGGTGTAGGAGAAATTCCACTTTTGGTGTGATAGTTGTCTTCACATACCTCGTTATGTGTGAGATTCACCTTTCATGCTCTTATCACATTATCATCCTAATCCAATGCACATACTTTATTGCATATTGGAGGATGATCCACATTTGATGGACATGTGATTACACCTAACATAGGTGATAGCTTATCAGCTCCTTATCATTCTCTCTTATTGCCTTTCCTATATAAAAAGGCCTATTATGTAATCATTTCATTGAGCATTGAGTAATTTCATTGGATCTATTCAATCCATCATTGCATTCATATTTTCTCTCTTGTGCTTTTCTTCAACCTCTAGATCCTTGGTTCAATATTTGCTATTTGCAAATTCTTACATGGTATCAGAGCCATTGGAGCGTTTTAGATTAGCCGATTTGAAGAGATCTTGATGCAAGCTTTGAAGGTCCAAATCTCAGATCTGGCAACTAGCATGCAATAGAGGCGTCTTGGAGAAGATTTGACCTCACCATTGCGTCTTGGAGGTTGTTTCAGTTAAAATAGACTATAAACTCACCTATATCTGGGAAAAAAGTCAAATTCGAGGCAAATTTTTTTTGCAAATAGAGTTGTACGACCCGATCTGCCTCTGCGGTACGATTTTTCAAAAAAATTATTTATTTTTTAATTACATAGTATATTCATAATTTTTTTTGTTTTTCTCTGCCAAAAATTTGGTTTGCGGGGGTCTGGTACGTACCCCCATTTATGATCAACAACAAAGAATATTATGCCGCTAATGACAAAGTTGACATCATCAAGCGCATTCATCTATAGCCCAAACATGCGCACAAGCCTCAAGCTCTTATGCAGCCCGACTCACTTGTTTATTAGTGTTGCAGGCTCTTTACATTATAAAGAGCACAAGCTTCATTTAACCTACCCATGTGGGATTAACCCCAAGTGGCCACCGCCACTCCTCCACTGACAGCTCATCGCGCCACCCCGACCTACTCCTCCTAGTCACCTCTACAGATCCGCGGTCATTCCATCGCCGCTCGGCCCGCTCCTCCATCCGGCGCCACAGTGCCACCCTCTTAAACAGGCCACCGCCGCCCGAAGCAAGATTCCTTCGTGATAGCCCATGCTTGGAATAGAGATCAGCGCCACCGCGGACATCTGCGCTCCGTCGAGATCCGCCACCAGTAGCGGGCGATCCCGCCACCGGCGGCCTTTTCACCACCGCTGCAGATTGCCCAGTCAGTGACACCACGCAGACAAACACTAGGCCCCTGCGACCCCGCCACGCAGGCACTGTGAAGTCATCTCGTGGATGACCACATCAGCAATCGATCGCCCTCGTCAGCCCTCCACTACCTCCGTTCACAACCAATCGGACCATGCCACGTGGCATTCTGCCACACAGCCTACCCAGTCAGCGCCCACCACATCACCTAGACACGTCACCAAAGGTGACATCAACATCTGCCTAGTCAGCAACTGACATCAGAGTGTACAGATAGTGATGTCATCTGTATGATTCACCATGCCAGCAGGCACGTCAGCCGTGGGGGCAAAGTTTTTGTGCTGATGTCATCAATTGACGATGCTAAATTTGATGGTCATCTAGCTGTCATCGTAGAGAAGAATTGGGTCTTTTTGACGGTCATCTAACCATCAAATTTAACCTAGTAAACTGCTGACATCATCAGGGTTTGGAAAATTCTCTGCCTTCACCATTTGCATTTTTTATTTTGCTGTCCAACTTTGAGAGGCCATAACTTGGTCATTCGAGCTCCAAATCAAGTGCAATTTTTTTTTGAAATTGGGTAGAATTTCTTGAATTTTCCAGTGGTGGTGTTGATTTTGCATTTTGGTGGCCTCATTTGTCAGAAATTGTAGATCTTGTTGACTGTTCCTATTTGTTCCTGATTTTTGCAACTTCTAGGGCTTCGTTTGGGCACATACGATAACATTTTGAGGTGAATTTTTTTTTGAAAGTGCATGATTTTTCGTCTACTTTCTAGATTTACAATCAGATTTGAGTGATTTTGGGTAGACATATCACTTTCAATAATAGGTCATTTTGGGGCTATAATTGCACTTGGTTAATCCTTGGATTTCAGTTTTCTAATTTGCATAAGTCATTTAAAGGAGTTATCAGTAGTTATCAGTCATTATTTGGTTGAAATATGGATAATTCAAAGGTTAAAATCCTCACTCCATATAACTACCATGAATGGAAAGTTTCTTTAAGTAATCATTTATTGAGTCTTGGATTGCTTAGAATGACTCTTGGGTAGGATCAAGAACCTCAAACAAGTGCTGTAGAAAGGAGAAAGTGGTTTGATCAAAGGGATAAAGCACTTGGATCTCTTAGATCATCCATCTCTCGCGACATGATCTTTCATATTGAATCTTGCACAAATCCTCATGATGCTTGGATCACATTGGAAGGACTCTTTGGTAAACCTGATAGAATGAGAAAATTCAGATTAGAGAATGATCTCATAGGTCTTAATCCTAGGGATTTTGACAATATTCAATATTTTTTCTCTAAGTTCAATACTATTAGATTGGAGCTTTCTTCATGTGGCATTGTTAAAGGGGATGAACAATTGATCTTTTCTATTCTTTCCAAGCTTGGTCCTGATTATTCTATCTTTGTTTCTACATTCTATGCTACTATGGATGCTCTTGGTAGTGCATACAAATTTCCCTCTCTTGATGAATTTGCAGCGCAACTCACAAGGGAACAAGCAAAGTTGGCACACATGGGTCAGTTGAAGCCTTCCACACATCAAGCATTGATTGCAAGTGAGTCTACTTCAAAGGCTTCTAATGGAAAAGGAAAGAAACACAATAAGGATCCTAAGCCTCATGACAAAGGTAATGAATCTTCTTCACCAAAAAGTATTGAATCCAAGTCCTCTTCAAGAGAGGAATCATCTAGAAGAAAGAGAGATAAATGTGCATATTGTCAAAAGTTAGGACATGATGAGCATAAGTGTTTTCAAAAGAAGATTGATGAGCTAACTCACATTATTCAGAAACACAACATTAAGTTTCCCTCATCAGTGTCTGCTCCTTCTTCTACACATTTGGTAGCTTCTACATCTCCATCATCATCCAAAGATAAAGGTAAAGGACAAGCACTCATGGCTTCCACACATCCTGAGCAAGGTAAATGGCTTCTTGATTCAGGTGAATCACATCATATGGCATCTTCTATGGATATGTTTTCTTCTATTGAGCCTTGTAATTCTCCTAATATTTTGATGGGTAACAACACATTCATGAGAGTTTGTGGGAAAGGTTCTATTCCTATGGGAGAAGGGACATTTAATGATGTTCTTTGTGTACCATCCTTGACCACTAATCTCCTTTCTATTTACCAAATTACACATGGGGCACAAGGTAAAATTATTGAGTTCACTCCTGATTATGTCTACATTAGGGACATGGAGACTAGAAATGTCATAGCTATGGGAGTTGTTGATCATACATCCCTCTTGTATTCTTTCTCTAATTTTGTTGATAATGATGATGATATTCATGATGTACCCGTCCCTTTGCCAAGGGATAATTATGAGGAGAACTTTGGGCACTTGAATCATTTTGTTGTTGAGACAAGTGTTGATCTTCCTACTCCTCCACTTCCTGCTTCTTTAGACATGGGCTCTACTATTCAGCATGATATTCATATTGTTTTAGATCTTGTAGAGTGTGATGACTACTTGGATGCATCTTCAACATTTGTTGATTCTCATGATGCAGATTTGGAAGACATACGTGAGGGGGTTTCTCTTTCCCTTGATGATAGTTTCATCATAGATGGGGACACTTCTTCACCTTCTTTGGAGATTGGAACTCTTGATTCTTCTCCTTCTTCACTTGATTTGTCACATGAAGTGATAGATTCTTTGAGCTTGGAGATTCCTACTGAGTCTTCAGAGATTTATTCATGGAGAACTACATCTTCTTCCTCATTCCATTTGCATAAGGATTGGCTTCTTCATCATTTGATGTGTCTATTTCTTCCTAAGGGGAGACATGTTTCTTGTAAGCATTGGTTGAACTATTGTTTACAGGTACTCTTCATCAACATGGGAGCTTCTACATTATGGGGGGGATATCATGTCTCCAACTATCCTTCTTATGGGGGGATACTTCTTTGTATATACATGATGTATGTAGTTTTTGGGGGGTCTTGAGCACTCCATCCATGCATCTTGTTTTCTTCTCTCTTTTTGGGGGAGGCTTTTTCCCATGAGGTTTTCCCTCTTTCTCCACTTTATGAGAGTTATGCATTTCATGTATTGCATTTTGTACGTGGGTACCTAACATGGCCTAGTTTCCGGGACCCATCTTGCATTGTGAGTTTAAGTGCATTCCCCTAAGTTGCACTTAAGGGGGGTGTTGGTGTAATTAATTATTCCTAATTACACTTTACTTAATCTTACTTAGGTTAATGCATTGCATAATAATTTGTGATTGAGACACCTAGGAGTGTGCACATCTATTAAGCACATGGTGTAGGAGAAATTCCACTTTTGGTGTGATAGTTGTCTTCACATACCTCGTTGTGTGTGAGATCCACCTTTCATGCTCTTATCACATTATCATCCTAATCCAATGCACATACTTTATTGCATATTGGAGGATGATCCACATTTGATGGACATGTGATTACACCTAGCATAGGTGATAGCTTATCAGCTCCTTATCATTCTCTCTTATTGCCTTTCCTATATAAGGAGGCCTATTATGTAATCATTTCATTGAGCATTGAGTAATTTCATTGGATCTATTCAATCCATCATTGCATTCATATTTTCTCTCTTGTGCTTTTCTTCAACCTCTAGATCCTTGGTTCAATATTTGCTATTTGCAAATTCTTACAGTTACTATAGGCAATTGAGAGCATTCTAAGAGAAATTAAGAGCATTTAGAGCATTTGCATTATAATTTTTTCAATTTGAGCTAAAATCATCATCATAAAAGCATTGTAGAAGCATAGAACAACATACATTCTCATTTTAGAAGTGTCACTAGTGGAGATTTGAGCTGAGAGCTTCACTTACCACCTCTTTCTAGAGAGCCATGAGATGCTATAGATCTTAGTTTCATTTTTAAATAGGTTTGCATTGCATTTACTTTAGAATTGTTGCTAATTTGATCTTAATTTCATGAATGTGATTACCATCATCACACACCCACATACAAGGAAATTTTAGAAAATGATTAAGTGGACACTACAGTACCTAACAATTTGAATGTCACTCAATTTCAAGCCATGGTGGGACATTTGATAATGCCTCACTATCTATCTTTTACAAAATATGATGATATGTCTTTGAATCATCCACACAACCTTCCATTACGCATTAAGGTATTAATCTATAAACATTGAGTAAAACATGTCCTGATAGATGGAGGAGTTGGCTTAAAAATTTGTACATCGAGTCTTGTATGTGCATTGGGATATTATGAAAATGTAGTGGACCCAAAAGGAAGATAACAATAAAATCGTATGATGAGAAAGAAAAGTCTTTTAAAGGACTAGTTGTATTGTCAATCATAATGAGACCAATTCAAAAAGTTATAGTATGTCAAGTTCTAGACTTTAATTTATCATACAACATACTCCTGGGTAGACCTTAGATCCATGAAATACAAGCAATAGCATCCACATATCACCAATGTTTTAAATTTCCTTGCAATGGACAATAAATCATAATTGCAGGAGACTCAAATTGTTTTCAGTATTGCAACATAAACCTATGACTGGTGCAATAGAACCCCATAACACAGAGGATTCTACCTCTAGCTCTTCTAATAAAGAAACACAGTGAGAGGCTTTTATCTCTAGCTCTTCAAATAAAGAAATAAACGAGGAGGCTTGTGCCTTTAGCTCTTCCAATACAAAAAGTTCTTTGTCAGATACATTAGTAGATTTTGAACAAAAGATGAAATTTAAATATGAAAGAGTGGGTGAATATTCCTTTGAGCATTCATTATCTCTATCAAATTTACCGCTTTCTCCAAGATCTTATGGAAAACCATCAACATCTAAACAAAAAGTGTCAAAACCACTTAAGATTTTTTATGGTTCATTTGTTAGAGTAGGAACAATATCTAAGGAAAATGATGATAAGGATGTCTTACAGTAGTATCCAAGGATGAAGAGGAATCCCAACAAACAACACAAAATATTGAGTTACCAACATATCAATATGGTAAAGGATTTCACATCATGCAAAATATGGGATATGATAGAAAAGGTCATATAGGCAAGAGAAAATAAGTTATTGTTGAACCCATACAACCTACTCTCTAATATGACAAAGAGAATAAAGGGATAGGTTACAAAGAAGAAGAAGCTACTCATAGTCTCCATGAATAAATTCTCAGATTACAAGCTTGAAGTGAATCAAAATCTAGGGAATGAGAATGGGATTCCATTTCAGAAGAATCCTATGAAGAGAAAAATACTGATGTAATCAAGTCATACATATCTACATTCGATGAGGAACAAAGCTCAAGTCTAGATCATATGAATTTGGATCACAACATATTGATAATGAATCCAATGAGGATGATCAAATACTAAACGCGATGGATAATATTGAGGAGAGTCACATCATGGACCTTGATGATAGCATTGAAAACTTTTACCATGTTTCTATCAGGACCCTTACTGCCTTTGAACCAATTCAATCAAATGATCCCCTACCCTTAGTGCATCCAGAGCTCATTGACTGGGAACAAAATCAACCTATATAGATAGATACCTTTCCTAATGATAATGTTATTGCCTTGTATCTCAATGTTGTTGATTCTAAGACATCTTCAACCAATGAATTTCATAATGAAACTTCTACTTGATGGAGTGCCAATTCTCTTAGTCACAAAATGAATAAAATAAATCAAAGACCTAATGGTGAAGACCATGCAATGGTAGTGTTAGATCAAGAAAAAAGAAAAAGTATGGATGTATCTATTGGTGAAAACCTCGTAGAGGCACCAAAATATGAGAGACTTGACACTCTTCCCAAACACGACCATGAAAGATCTTCAATCTTGATTGAGCCTACAAAACTAGTGAATATTGGCATAAAAGAAACTTTAAAGATCATACACCGTGTTGCATCTCTATCAAAGAAAGAGAAACGAGACTTTATCAAGTTCTTCAAGGAAAGACAAATTAATTTTTCTTTTTCATATGTTGATATGACAAGATTGGATTTGAATTTGATAATGCATCATTTAAACATAAATCTAGGAGATAAACTAGTAAACAAAAGCTAAGAAAGATGCATACATACATAGATTTGTTAGTAAAAGGAGAATTGAAAAAGTTGATAGATGTGGGATTTATCTGATCAATCAACCATGCAGAATGGATATCAAATATTGTATCTATTTCTAAACCTGACAAAAGCATCAGAATATGTAAAAATTTTAGAGATCTTAACAAAGCATGTCTGAAGGATGATTTTCTTTTTCTAAATATAGATACTATTGTAGATCTGACAACTGGTCACACAATGTTGTCTCCAATGGAATGTTTTTCATGCTATAATCAAATTATTATAGCACTAGAAGATTAGGATAAAACAATTTTCACATGTCCTTGGGGTACATTTTGTTGGAATGTCATACCTTTTGGGTTAAAGAACACAAGAGTAACATATCAACAAGCAATGATAATTATTTTTCATGATATGATGTATTCATTCTTGGAAGATTATGTTGATGATTTTATAGGAAAATCATTCACTAGGGAAGAACATATTAATACTGTAGACAAGATCGTTAATGATTGAAAAAATCCATGGTACATCTCAATACAAAGAAGTGTTCTTTTGGGGTCACATTTAGAAAACTTTTGGGTTATATAGTTTCGGCTCGAGACATTGAGGTAGATCCAACGAAAGTTCAAGCAATAATGGAAATGTCACCTCCTAAGAACATTAGTAAACTAAGATCTTTATAGGGAAGGTTGAAATTCATTCAAAGGTTTATTTCATAATTATCCAATAGGTGTTATTCATTCACTCAATTGTTGCATAAGAATGTTCATGCAAATGGGAGGCAGAATGCAAAGAATCTTTTAATCTATTAAAGAAATACTTGATGAATCCATCCTTACTAATGTCACCCATAGAAGGAAAGAAATTATTTTTATTGTTATCAGTCTTTCCCATGACTCATTTTAGGTTCAGATGTCTATCTTGTAGCACGTGGAGTAAAATGCAGGTCCCACGAGGGTAGATCCCAACTTGCTACAAGAACCTCACAATGGGATATGGTATGACACCAATGCAATCATAAACTAAGAGCAACACATTCAGAAAGCAAGGTTCATATCGGCCAAGGATATGCCAATAACTTATGGCAATGAGAAAAGTAAGGACCCATCTATCGATGTGACTTGCCCTGATGTGCTCCATCAACCTGACATGGACTGGCAGAAAAGGCAATTTTTTTTATCTTGCCAATAGTCGATGAGATTATCAGTAAGACCTATGCCAATATGCATCTAGGCGAAGGTCAGTCCATCGAAGGGAGATTTACTATTGTATGTCATCGATGTAACTAATTCCATCGAGGTGAGTGTTTTCCAAGCATGATGGATTCGTCGATATGACATCTAGTGATGGAGGAATTGAGGCTATTTTGGAGGGGCATCAGGAGGACTTTCACAAATGTATGTCATTGGTATAGTGTGTGCCATCGATGAGGAATTTTTTGGGCTACCCCAAAACCCAATAATTTCATCGGTGTGACTATCCCCAATGTGCTCCATCGGCGTGACATGCACTGGCGGTGAAGGGTTCTTTTTATTTTGTTGATCTTTGATGTAGCTTTCAGTAAAGCTTTTATTGATGATGCCAAGGAATCAGAGACACTGGGGGGACTTACACTGATGCATGTCATCAGTATAATATGTACCAACAATGGAACATTTGTTGAGACTTACCGACCCCCAATGGACCTATCGGTATCAGCTATGTCGATGGAAGCATAAAATGGGGATTTCAAAGGAGGAAAAGGTAAATATGTTTGACTTTCAACAAATGCATTTGTGGTAGTCAGGGAAGTTATTGTTGCTCAAGTTTCTTTATGAGCCTTTTGAAGGATAGGATCGTAGTTATGGAGGGTCTTTATGGAAGCACTGTTGAGGCATGACTTTGGGGACACCTTGTTGGAGGTTTACAGTTGTTTGAAGGCTTCAAGAATGGTCTACTTGACTGCATCTAACCTAGAGGTTATTGCTCATTTGGGATGCAATTAAATTTGAAAAAAACATAAGTATGAGTTAAAGGCTCATTGGTAAAGAGTTCCAATTTTATGCAGAGATAATTTTTTGGAGTGATTTTTCTCAAGTCCTTCATAGTGTTTTTTTTGCATATTGCTTTGTAACTTAGTTTTATGAGGGTGTTACTGTGTCACCATTGAAGCTTGAATAAAGAACAGTTTGGAGCCCATTGTTGAGTTCATTTTGTTGTATGTAAGTTACTAGTTTGATGTTATTTTGTGATTCATCTTGAATCCTTAAGTGAATGTCTCAATTTTTTTAGCATCTGCAAGTGAATGTTTGATACTCAGATAGGTTGTAAGTTGTGAGTTTTATTTCATTCCAGATTGTTAATCATGAATGTTATTATTCATGTTAACATTTGGATTAAGGTCAATCATTCTTATAAAGTGCTTATGTGTGAGTATTCTGATATCAATATTGTGTCAATATTGAACTAGTTTTAGAAAGGCTTCACTATGTCAAGTCAGTATCCTTCTCATCTTTAGATTTTTTGCATCACCTTAAGTTTCATTTAAGTTTTCCTGTTCAGTATTTAGAGTTCATGCAAGAAATCCTTCTTATCCCTTTTCCAACTAGGTTTTTACAATTTGGCATTAGTTTCAAGTGAGGTATCATATGGGAATCGACCTAGAATCCAGATATTCACTCCATTTTTGGGAAACCCACTACCCATGAGTGTTTCCATGTTTCTCCATGAGGTTAAGTTTTTGTGAGCTCAACAAGGTGCAACTTTTGATAGCTAACAATTTTGGCATGCCCAGTGGGACAACTCTTTTGAACTGATCTTTGTGATATTTATTTATTTATTTTTGTGTTAATTCTAATATGTTGTCAACACAAAATAGACCCGTGATAGGTTGTTTTATTGCATATCTAGTGAATCAATCTCATGGTTATGAAGAGTAGTGTTGTATGAGACAAATTAATACTAGAATCTCAAAGTATTTTGAGTATTTACTATTTGCAATGCCAAGAAGAAGAGGAAGAACACTTGAAAGAACTCCTCCTTCAAAGAGAGTTCAAACTTCACCTCCTGAGAGAGATCCAAGAAGAAGAGGGAAACCTTCAAAAAAGGGTGTTGTTAGGCATTCAACCTCAGCCACTTATAGAAAAAAGCCTCCAGTTTCTTCTTTCTCTATTATTTATTCTTCAAAAGCAAGCTTTCCTTTCTCATAGAGTACATTTGTAGCAACAAGCATTCCATTATCAGCAGCAACAAGTTCATTTGTAGCTACATCATCATCAATTTTGTAGTTTAGTATCATGGCTAGATCTTTTTTATTTGTTCCTGTAATACCCCAAAAATGGGCTATAAGTTCATTAACCTCCTACATCGACAAATCGAACAAAATCGACATCAAAGTCCTAACCTAAGGCACATCTAACATCATCGAATCATAATTGATTATCTTAAATTCTGCATCGGGGAATATTCCTAGTAATATTCCTAATTATCTTAATTATCTTTAATTTAATGATTATTTGGCAATAAATCACATTTATCCTAAGTTTGATTAATTGAATATTTTCATATTTAATTAATTAGATTTAATATTTGCCACTTAATTGTGTAATTAAATTTAATTCTATCTATTATTAATTGTATTATTTAATTTTGACAATAAATCAAAATTCCTATCTTTAATTGATTAAATTCTTATTTAATTAATTAAAGCATGTTGTCATTATTTAATAATATAATTTTTAATAAAAGTTTGGTAAAATAGTTAATTAACCCATAAATTAATTATTTTATTTCAAAAATCAGTTGAGTTGAGGATAAATCACTTTATTTATTTATTTAATTCTTAATTATTATGCATATTCAAAAGAAACAGTTAAACTCCAAATCAGAAAATCAATGCAAGTTATTGACTTTTTGGAACTCAACATCCTTTTGGAGTTCAAAAAGCTGATCTAAACTCTAATTTGAGTTAAAAAGCTATTTTTGCATGATTTTGAGAATTAACTATCTTTCATGATCAGATAACTCAAAAATCAAGATGAGTTAATTTGAGTGATTTATGGCTTTTCCCATGCACCTCCAAAGCCCTGGATTTCTATAAATTAAGGCTTTAGCTCTTCACAAATCATCTCATATTTTGCACAATCACGCTGGAGAATTGGAATTGAAGAATCAAAGCTCTTGCGAATCGACATCTTTGTGAGATCAATCTTATTTTTGCATTCATATTACATATCATTGTTAGATTAGCATTGCATGTCAATTTTCAATAGCATTCATAGCATATCAATTTCATCTAGCATAGATTCATATCGGTTTTTATCATTCTTATTGCATAGAAAATATAAAAAATATAGATTAATTGCATTCAATTTCATATCCATCTTTTGTATTCAAATCCTTCACTTAGGTGTCATCTAGGTCACTGATCTCGATTACAATCTAAGAACATTAATCTCGCACCTATTAGAAGGCAGTAAATCGCTTGGTTAGATTAGCTTTCATCTTTGCACGATTTTGATTATAGCTAACCTCTAATGTTTTACTGAAGTGTTGTGTCTACAGATCAGGTACAATTTTCACACACACATTTCTGGCGCCCACCGTGGGGCAACCCACCTTTGCATGCTGGTTTTGATTTTTTTGGGAGCTAAAACCCCAAAGTTTCAAAGATTTAATTTTATCTCCCAAACGGCTTGGAATTTTGGTCTGAAATTTTTTTTATAGGTTGGTGACATGTCAGGAAAGCTACAGTAAAAAATTTAGAATTTTTTGAGATGTTTTGAATTTTTAATAATTTTTTTCTTGAAATTATGGAAAAAATTAATATCTGACGCAAATCAGCATATTTTTCAGAAATTTTTATATTTTCGGAAAGCTCTTTAAATTTTATAGGGGGTCCATTCTTTGTGTTTTAAATTTGGACATGATATCATAGCTCAAATAGCAATTTACAAAAACTGGTCTATTTTGATAAAATGGGTCTCTAGGGCACAAATGAAGAGATTTTTCTAAAATTTTTGCATTTTTGGAAAGCTCTCTATTTTTTAGTAGGGGTCTCCATTCTGAATTTCTATTTTTTTAGCCAAAATCATATCAAAAAAATTAGATCTTATTGACTAGGTCAAATGCAGCAAAAAAAATAAAGTTTTGTGATGGGTATGCACTTATTTTTTTACATGGTTCAATGAATGATATAAGTTGTCATTTGGGTTAATTGCTGATTATTATTACTGATAATAATTGATTTTTAGAGCTAACCCTATGGTTTTCATAAGTTGAATATATTTTGCATATCTTGTTTGCTTGTTTGCTTGTTGGAGAGTTCGTCACTTGCTTGCATGGAAAAGCTCAACAAAAATTGCTAAAAATCAAGTAAAATATACTAAGCATGTTGCGAGGATCCCAAGTATTCTCCTTCATCTAATAATATTTTGATTTGGGACTTAAAATAAATCTCTTATGTGTCAAGCTTGTGTGCATCTTTTCATGCTTTTGATCTATTTCTACACACTTGCATAATTGATACTAGGTTGTGAACCCTTAAGGATTCATTAAGTAGTCTTAGAATACTTGTGATTGATCTTGATTTTTATCTTGGGTTATTGGACTCGCTAATCCGTCGGCCCCTCATTTCCGCCCCGTGGTTGCAATCTCAGCACCATAAAGGGGAGGGGTCAACAGGACAGAAGCGTTAAGTGTTCCACTTGGCAACCCTTTTGTGCTTTTAGGAACTCACTTATTTTTTAAGTTGGGGACTTGTTTTCAGCTTGTGTGAGGTGTTAAGTGTTCCACCTTGTGGACTCATCTCATATTCGCTTTAAGCGTTAAGTGTTCCTCTTTCTACTTTTTGGGTACTTTTGGTAGATTTACTTTCGGGAATATATCTATGCTCACATATTAATTAGGCCCTATGAACACTATTCGTGATTCTTGAGAGATTGGATTCCTAGCGAAATCTTTCTTGACGACAGAATCCTTGTAGGTAGGGAGGATACTTAGTGCATTTCACATTCAACTTGGTTAGTGCGTCTTCTCTTATTGATCGACACATTCTCTCTCTGGAGAGGTTGATAGATCACGTGGGGTTGATATCATGAGTTTTGGTGAATCAAAATTGGTTAGTGCGTCTTCTCTTATTGATTGATACATTCTCTCCCTGGAGAGGTTGATAGATCACGTGGAGTTGATATCATAGACCTTGGTGGAACAAAACTTTGTCTTAGCGTGTCGGATTAATCTGCTTGCTTTGTTTGGGTTAAAAGTGAAGAGGTGTCAAAACCTTGAATCTGGAGCCAAGTCCCCTTGTGGTATACTATTGTGAGTCATCTTTAGAGAGGGTTAACCGTAGCGGACAATCCCTTCACAGGGCAAACTGCGTTGACGGAACCTCAAGCGGTAATAGCCATTTTTGCCATGGTAGTGACAGCCGCTATATAAATGTCCTTGTGGAAGAAATCTCCACGGGTATGGTTCATTGTTGGGTTGTCAGATCTCCCTAGCAGCTCTTGAAGATTAATTTCTCGGACTGTGTCAAAACCCTGGTGCGCCGGGATTGGAGTTCACCTCTTTGAATCATAAAAGTTGCAGAGTCAAACCATTACTAAAAACCCTAGAGAGGCCAATTTTTCACTTTCAGGTATATGTGTGTTATTACAAAACTTTTCAGAACATACACAATTAGTACTCTTAGGGATTAGCACAATTTGGTCACTTGATTGTTCATGCACAAGGTTGCTTTTGCCCTTGTTCATTGTTTTCAGACGTGCTTGGAATCACTGGCTTGCTATTCTGTGTGCTTGTTTATCTACTTGGCTATTAAAAATGATCAAATCTGGTATAACCTTCAAAATTTGGATAGTACAATTTGCAAACAATCCAAAACTGAAGACCTTAAATTTTGTAAAAATTGACGTAAAATCTTTCTGGAGTCAAAAGTCATTTCAAGAAGTCAAAAGTTGTATGAGTTTTGTCAACTGTCATTTCATTGCTACCCAACTATTGTATGAGTTTAACAACTATCATTTCATAGACTACCCAGTGTCGTACGAGTCTACAGAGTGTCGTTTGGAAAAATTTGAGAGAGTTGTCAGAAATTGTCAAATTGCAAGATATCCAATGTTTCCAGCCTAGTTCCAAAATCTGTCAAAAATATCATTGTGTCAGGAATAGAGCAATAGCTATTGAGAATCAGTACACATGTCTCAAAGAATTAGTATACAAGAGGAAGAAGCTATAATCACCGCTATGATGAAGCAGCTGCAAGCTATGCAAGTCCAACTTGACAAACTTGAGAAAGAGAAGGAATCTAAAAAGTTCTCCATGGAATCTCTATACTCTTTTCCATTTGATAAAGACTTGTACATGTCACCATGCCCCCGGAAAAAAATTGAGCAATATGATACCTCTTCCACGGAGAGTGACACATCTAGCTTTGAAGACTATGATGACTATGACGACAGACAATGTAATGATACCTATGACACCTCTGTTCCTAAGAGTCCTCCTCATCGTCCATTCCTGCTTACTACAAATGGGCCGTCACATTGGATAGATCGTGAGGGTGATCCATATGATTCTGATTATGAAAGAGACTTTGATGATTTCTATGCACAATACCTAGATGATCCATCTATTTCACTTGAGGAAGAGAAAGTTTACCACACTGATTATAAACATGCATACTATAAGGATCTCTCCTCTAAGAACTCTCAGGCTGAAAATAAAGATTACACTCTCAAGCAAGATCATGTTAATGTTGGACCTTTGTCTTGTGATGGTTCCCTTCCATCCCCTACTTCCTCCAATACCCATACATTTCCTAAAGCTTCCGAGTCTTTCAAATCTTTCACAGAACCTTCATCTGACACAAGCCCTGATACTTTTCATGTGGTTCCCTATAGTTATCCCCCAGGGCTACCTCTTAAAGAAACTCAAGCTAACCTTCACTTGGCTGCAAAGACTTTCAATAATGATAAATCTAAAGAGCCTAAGCCTTCATATGCTATAATCCCTACTTCAGCTAGTCCTCCACCATCTCTTCCAAAGTCATCCATACAATCCCAACATGCTTCCTTGTCCTTAGAAGTGGCTCCATGTCAAGAGGACTCTAAAAATGATAAAGAAAAGAACATAAAGAAAGATCAAGATCAAGAACCCTCCATGTCATCCACTCCTTTTCCCGATGTCTCTTATCCGCTTCATGGTTCTTTTGATCCTATACACCTTTTTTCATGCATTCCACCATGTCTTAAGTCTTCTCTTCAGCAAGATCGGGCTACTACTTACACTAATGAGCTTATTGACAATCAAAATGACCTTACTACGCTTGCACTTTCCAAAGATGATACTTCCATTAAGATTGGTAAAAATGGTGTTCCTTCCAATGTTAAGCCTATTGAAAAACAAGAGAAAAATTATGTGCTTATGCTATCCGAAGATCCTTGTCAAGATCAAAGTCTTTCATCTTCTTGTTCTACCACTCCATGTTCACTTCCACTTTCTACTCTTCCTAAGTCTTCGCAAGCTTTGAATGATCCTATCAAAGAAAATGCTCTTATTCAAGATGTCCATGATTTTATTAAAAATTCTAATGCTCACTCTAAAGATGCTGATATCCTTGGTTGTCATATAGATGATGATGAACTTATTGATTATCCTTTTGCATCTTCCACTTCCATCCTTGGACCTCTTCCACCACTACTAAGGGCTTCACGCCTTCCTTCCATCTTGGGTCCTTATGTCCCTTCACTTTCCCCTCCTAACTCTCCTAATTTGCCATCCATCTTGGGTCCTTACATACCTCCATCTCCCATCTTTCCTCAAGATCAACATAGATGCATACCCTTGAATCCTTTTCATCCACCCACCCATCTAGACCAGTCATATCCTCCCTCTTCCACAAATTCCAAGTCTTTTGGAAGTAACTTGAATGTTCAATACAAGAAAAAGAAGCAATACAAGAATCCATCAAAAAAAGATCACCATGTCTCCTCTAATAGACATGGAAACATAAAGTCAAAAGAGATATCTAAGAAAAAAATTACAAGACAAGTATGGGTTCCAAAATCCATCATTGAAGATATTATCTCTAAATCATCAAAAGGAAATAAAAATCCTATGACTATATGGATTCCAAAGTCTCTCTTGAAAGAGTCTGGTGTTGAACAAAAAGTGAAATTGACATTCAAGCTTCCAAAGGCTTCCACTACATCTCCTTCCAAAAATATTCTTCCATTTCACGCGCCCAAACCTCAACCTCTGCTATCCATTCGCCATATTCCTTCACGTATTCCTTCATTCATGTTTCCTCCACCCTCTCACCACCCTTCAGGGTGTGTATTTACATTGATCTTGCCTTCCTTTCCATCTACCCTGTCACAATCCTTCCATTCATTAACCTTCTACCTTCTATCCTTTTTCTTCATTTGCCTATTCCTCCTATCTTCCAACCTCACTCGCTTTACATAAAACCTTATCTTCCATTTTTCTCTTTCATCTCCCTTTCCCTATCAACATCTTTGAGCATGTCATTTTGAATCCTTGGCATATCATGGTTTATCCTTTCAAGTAGCATTATCTAGCAAGCTTGCCTTCTTCTAAAAAAAAAAAATAGGAAATGAAAAAAAAATAAAATTAAAAATTAAAAATTGAAAATGTGCCCTGGTGAAAACCTGGAAACAGGCGCCTTGGTAGCAAAAGTAAAGAGAAATTTTTTTTCATCCTACGGTGAAAACCACTCCCTTGTGGTGCCTTGGATAAGTACCATGATGAAAACCTGGCAATCAGGCATCATGCGTAGTTCTTCTACATATTTCATCCATTTCATCTTCTCTCTTTGATCTTGACAATGTTGATCTATACACGAACATTTGACTATTTTGTGAGTTGTCTGATGATGATCTTGCTTTCAATCCCTTCCTGTTTAGCCTTCATATTTATTTTTCTCCATTCATTTTCACCTATGGCTATCCTTTTCCCCTTTGGTCTTGATCTAAAAAAAGAAAAAAAAGAGTAAAATACTGTGCTATGAAGCCTCTTGACATGTCTACTCCTTTGGACTACATCCTGTCCTTCTTTGACATTACGCTTTTGTGACTTATCCTATGTTGGCCTTTCATTGCTTATCCAAATCTGCTTTACATGACAATTTTTCCCTAGCTTGAGTATTCTTGAGGAGTTTTCCCATGAGGATTTCTTCCCTTCATTATCCTTCATTCTCTTGTCTTCCATCTCTTCCACCAGCTTGTCAATCCCTCTTGTTCTCCACCTTTCTAGACATTGGGACTGCACGATATGATCTTGTTTGGGAGTTTGCAAATGGAAAAAGATGCTATCAAGTATACCAAGTATCAGAACTAGTATCAGTACTAGTATCAGAACAAATATCAGAATCAGTATCAAATCAGTATCAGAACTAGTATCAGAACAATTATCAAAATCAGTATAAGAATTAGTATCAGAACTAGTATCAGAACAAGTATCAGAACCAGTAACAAAACAATTCTCAGAATAAGTATCAGAACCAGTATCAAAATTATTATCAAAATCAATATCAGAATTAGTATCAGAACAAGTATCAGATCAAGTATCAGAACTCCTATTGGGGCTACACCTTTCGCTTTAGTTTATGGGTCTGAAGTGGTACTGCCTATTGAGGTTGAAATCCCATCACTTAGAATCAGAATGCATGGACTTGTCACTGATGAAGACTACAGAGTGTCTAGGTTACAAGAACTTGAATTACTAGATGAACGCAGGCAAGCAGCGTATGATCATCTCAGAGTGTATCAGAAAAGAATATCTAGAGGCTACAACAAGAAAGTCAGACATAGAGAATTTCAGGTTGGCGATCTAGTGTTGAGAGAAAATCTTAAAAATCAATCACATCGAGAACGCAAGGGGAAGTTCGAACCCAATTGGTTGGGTCCCTTTGTTATCACTGCTACTTTTGGCTCTGGTGCCTATCAACTCTCAATGACTGAAGGAGAACAGCTCTGAGAACCAATCAACGTTCTCCATCTGAAGAAATTCTACGCCTAAGGCATTCAGTGCTTGGTAAATGTCCTGAAAAAAATCTTAAAAATCAGAAAAAGTCCTGAAAAAATGAACATCTTGGTGAAAACCTAGCAATAAGCGCCTTGATGATTCACAAAAAAATAAAAAAATATCAAAAATTCAAAAAAATTGAAAAAATGAAAAAATACAAAAAAAAAATTGAAAAAGAAGAAAAAGTGACTTGGTGAAAACTTGGAAACAGGCACCTTGGTAGCAAAAATAGAATCTCTGCCAAGATGGTGAAAACCCAGCAAACGGGTGCCACTTGTTCCAAAATGCTCCATCTATCAGCACAATCTTGGTCTTTTCCAACTTTCAGTCTTGCTTTAGTTTGTACATATCTCCCAGTTTGTTTCTGCATATCCTAGTTTCAATAAGTCAGTCTGTACACCAATCAGCTCAAGCGTCTGTATCCTATCAATGTTCAAATTTGGGGGAAATCAATGTCATATCCTATGGTCTCCCATGTATCTTAGACATTTCCTATCCAGTCAGAGTCCTTTGAAGCTTCCTGTTGAGTCAGTCAGTCAGTCTCGTCTCTAGCAAGGATTTTGCATCTACAACAATCAAACATCAAAACTCAACTGAAAACAATTTGTGCTTTTCATGCTTTTATCTCCTTGTATGCTTATTGATTCACATTGAGATTTTTGCATATTGTGTCCCTTCGAGCTCTTCGATGATGTCCTTTATAAGATTTAGAGAGTGATGACTGGGGGCATAATCTTTTCTTTGTCTTCTGCTTGTATGTGAAAATCTAATAACTTTGGAAATTCTGGATTGAAATGGTGTCCAACTGTAAGAGCCTCTATCTTGAATTGGATGGCCATGCGTACCTCGACCATTGATACCCAGAAAATTCAAGGAAGTTTGATCTAACTATTGTCTTTTTGAGTAAGTTCTTTCTCCTACTGTGGAATGCAATCTTGCCTAAGGATGTGAACGATAAAGGGTCACTACGGGTAATTCACATTGGATTTAGAATGATCTCTTAGCTGTTTGATGTGTTTTTAACGCAAGGCGTACTCAGGTCATCACAATGTTTATGTTTTGATGCTTGTACAAATGCTATATCAAAATGGACATGATATTCAGGTCATCCTGGCATTTGTGCCTTGATGCTTATATCTAATTTGACATTTCGAAAATAAAATCAATATTCATATATCCATGGTTGTTGACCAGTGGGTGTTGTATTGATTCTTGCGCGTACAAATCAATATTCATATATCCATGGTTGTTGACCAGTGGGTGTTGTATTGATTCTTGCGCATACAAATTGATATTCATATGTCTATGGTTTCATGGCTAGTGGGCATTGTATTGATTTATCCGGTTACCTAAAAGTTCAATGATGATAACAAATCGACATATGATCAGTGACTAGGTCCTCGGTCTTAGGTTGCATTTCATTTTGCATGTCTCTTTGCATTTTGCATGTTGCATGCTCTCACAATGGCTAAACGAACTTCAATGCTTAAATGATTCTTCAAATCGCATCTTCAAGTCTAACAAGAGCTGAATCTCACACAAAGGTTCCTCCAACGAAACAGCAAGTAAAATCCTTTTTCGGGATCAAAATTGAAATCTGAGATCATTCGTATTATTAATTGCTTGCATATTCAACCTTCAATCATCACAGAAATCTAGTATTCAACTTAACTGATTATCTTACATCACACTATCAAAATTTCAACTTGGTCAACCATGGTCAACTCATGGTCAAACCTAGTCAAACTTGGTCTTTTGGGACCTTCCAACGATGCAGAATGTGTTCTTGAATGTGTTTCACCACACTTCTCAAATCAATTAACATGCTTCTAAACTATAACGTTGACTTTTCTTGTCAAATTTCAATTTTAATCCCGAAGGGGGCATGGTATTGCACATCATTCAAAGTCTGTAAATCAAATTCTATCGATCAAATCTATCAATATCTTTCATCAGTGATCAAGACAACAATCACGTCTAGTCGCTGATTCATCAAAAGTCCTCATCGCTTGGGGCATATCAGATTCATTGATCCATATCAATCTGGTATTCTCCTAATCTTGTAAACTGTATCAGTTTTTGCAACCATCGGTTCATTAGTGTTATTTCCTTGGTTCTTCAACAACTAAAGGATTCAGATGTGATACCTGCTAGTTCTGCTAAGACAATCGAGTCTAGAACGGGTCACTCACTTCTTATCAATCCTAAGGTTCAGAATCAGGTGTTTTGACACTTTTTCGCAATCATAGGTTTATTTTCTGCTACAGTGAACATTATCTCTGGTCATTCAGGACCTCCTATTTCAATATCTCTCAATTGGTTTCTATCTTGAGATCGGTTTATCTTTTGAATCAGTTTCATATCTCTACCAAACACAGACTATCTTTGAACCACTGCGCTTCGCACAGTAATTCAAAGAGGGGCAAAATGTAATACCCAAAAAATGGGCTATAAGTTCATTAACCTCCTACATCGACAAATCAAACAAAATCGACATCAAAGTCCTAACCTAAGGCACATCTAACATCATCGAATCATAATTGATTATCTTAAATTCTGCATCGGGGAATATTCTTAGTAATATTCCTAATTATCTTTAATTTAATGATTATTTGGCGATAAATCACATTTATCCTAAGTTTGATTAATTGAATATTTTCATATTTAATTAATTAGATTTAATATTTGCCACTTAATTATGTAATTAAATTTAATTCTATCTATTATTAATTGTATTATTTAATTTTGACAATAAATCAAAATTCCTATCTTTAATTGATTAAATTCTTATTTAATTAATTAAAGCATGTTGTCATTATTTAATAATATAATTTTTAATAAAAGTTTGGTAAAATAGTTAATTAACCCATAAATTAATTATTTTATTTCAAAAATCAGTTGAGTTGAGGATAAATCACTTTATTTATTTATTTAATTCTTAATTATTATGCATATTCAAAAGAAACAGTTAAACTCCAAATCAGAAAATCAATGCAAGTTATTGACTTTTTGGAACTCAACATCCTTTTGGAGTTCAAAAAGCTGATCTAAACTCTAATTTGAGTTAAAAAGCTATTTTTGCATGATTTTGAGAATTAACTATCTTTCATGATCAGATAACTCAAAAATCAAGATGAGTTAATTTGAGTGATTTATGGCTTTTCCCATGCACCTCCAAAGCCCTGGATTTCTATAAATTAAGGCTTTAGCTCTTCACAAATCATCTCATATTTTGCACAATCATGCTGGAGAATTGGAATTGAAGAATCAAAGCTCTTGCAAATCGACATCTTTGTGAGATCAATCTTATTTTTGCATTCATATTACATATCATTGTTAGATTAGCATTGCATGTCAATTTTCAATAGCATTCATAGCATATCAATTTCATCTAGCATAGATTCATATCGGTTTTTATCATTCTTATTGCATAGAAAATATCAAAAATATAGATTAATTGCATTCAATTTCATATCCATCTTTTGCATTCAAATCCTTCACTTAGGTGTCGTCTAGGTCACTGATCTCGATTACAATCTGAGAACATTAATCTCGCACCTATTAGAAGGCAGTAAATCGCTTGGTTAGATTAGCTTTCAATTTTGCACGATTTTGATTATAGCTAACCTCTAATGTTTTACTGAAGTGTTGTGTCTACAGATCAGGTACAATTTTCACACACACAGTTCCATTTAATGGAGGGAGTCCATTAAATCTTACTCAACATGATGACATTCCCTTGACAGCTTTGAAGAGCTTACCATATTTCACTAGAGAGGGACAAACCACAAATTTTGAGCATGTCAAAGATGTGTTAACACTTTCTAATGTTCATCATACTACATAAGAGAATGTTGTTGTTAGATTATTGGCCGCTTCCTTGAAAGGAAAGGCATTACAATGGTTTAGAAGCCTAGAAGTGGGCTCATTAGCCTCATGGGATGATTTAGGTGATGCGTTAAGTAGATTTTTTGAGGAAAAGTCAAATCATTTGTCCTTATTTGAACAACTAACTACCATTAAGAGGGATCCTCAAGAGAAAATGACTAATTTTAACAAAAGGTTCCAAAGAACTTGGAATAGAATACCTCCTTCAGTAAGGCCATCAGTAGATTATGCCTTTCTTTAATATCTGAAAAGTCTAAACAATGATATATTAGTGATTATTCAATCAATGGGGGGTACTTCTTTACCCCAGGCTTTTGGCATTGTTGTTAGAGAAGAGAACAACCTTGTCCAAGTAGGGAAGATAGCGCCTAGGCCACCTATGCCTATTTTTCCTGACATATATCCTAATACACCATTGATTGTTCCTCCTTTTGCACCATTACCGGTTTCCCCAACATTGCAAGCTATTCTAACTATTAACCCAACTACTACAAGACCTTCACATGATATGCAAGAGATTAAGAATAGTCAACAAAAGATGGAGAGTGTACTTCAAAATTTGGGAAATGAATTGACCAGTATGAGAAGGAAACAATATCAAGGAAGGCAACCTTACCAATAGCATAATCAAGGCACTAATCAATATTACAAGTAGCAATGAAGTTAAGTTAGAGGCTAACAATAATAGAATCGAGGTGGTCTCGAGGTGGTAGACCACCATACCAGGGTAACTATCAAGACAATAGGAAAAATTTGAATCAAAGACCATTCCAGGCATATGCCCCAACACTATTGAATGTTGTAAGGGACCTTGTAGTGGCTCAAAATAACTTAGCTGCCAAATATGAGTGGTGTTACCCATGTAACTAAGAACATAACCAAGCTACCTATTCAAATGGGGTCATTAATCAAGCATTAATGGTCCAAAATGTATTTGGTTCATAATTGCATGCATCATCTGATGGGACAGGAAAACAATAGGATTTTACTCCAATTGAGGTTGCTTTCATTAATTGGTAGGAAGAAGACTTTTGTGGAGTGAGTTTGACTCACCAATTGTGGCCAATACCAAATCCAAGAAGAGGGCTCTAGAAATAGAGAAAACAACAAAAGGGGGTAAGGGACCTACAATTGTGAAGGCATCTTGTCTTTCCATCTAAGGAGAAATCTCAGCGACAAATGAATCATGTTGTTGTTAAGAAACATCAAAAGGTACAATCTATTGTACCTTACAACATAGTGGATAACATGAAGAAAGTGAATGTTAGCATGTCAATGTGGGATTCATTAGCCATTCCAAGGCAAACTAATTTATTAAAGAAATCCTTATCCGAGGAGGAAGTCCCTAAGAAAATGGTTGATGAACCTCACAAAGTTGTGTTAACAAATATTGTTCTAGAAGCCACTCCTTCAGATAGCAAAAAGGCACAAATTAAGAATGTGAAATCGACCCCTTCTATTTATCTTTAATTATTGGAGATAAGTTAGTACACAATTGCATGGTGGATAGTGGATCTACCAGTTCTTTAATGCCCAAAAAGATTGTTGACCATCTGGGTTTAGTTTATCAACCATTGGAGAAAGGGATAGTATAGTTAGATGGTTTTATCATTAGTACCATAGGAATTATCAAAGATGCGAACTTGACTCTCCATGCCTGTCCTAGTTTCTCCATACCCCAAGATACATTTGTAATAGATCTTTCTCCACATTTTTCCCTTTGTTTATCAAGGGAGTTCACAACTAAGATAGGAGGATATCTTTCTTCAGACTGGTCCCATATGCTTTTTAGAACCTGTTATGGAGCCAAAGTAACGATTGAGTTTTAAGTCCTTGCAAAAGACCACACTGAGCCATACATACTCATTGTCATGAATGCAAGTTGTGTTGCATTTGATCAAGATGATAGCCTTATTGTCTTAGAGACTAATACTCAACTTAGCAGTATCCTTGATAATTTATTAAATGCATGGGAAATAGAGAATACTTTAAATAATGCAAGTAGCATTGTCTTGAATGTTGGCCTAGGGAATTATATATTCCAAGAAGCTGGTTTAGTGATGCCAAACCTTATCAAGAGGACAAATGATGATCTTGAACAACAAAATGAGCTTTGGGATATATTCTTTGATAGATCTAGGAGAAAACATGGTGTTGGTGGAGGTACAATGTTGGTGTCCCCTAAAGGAGATAAGTATTATGTGACTTTCTATTTTGGTTTTGCTTGCACTAATAATGTTTTTGAGTATGAAGGTTTGATTCAGGGGTTAGATTGGGCAAGAAAAAGGGGAGTTAAGAGTTTTAAGGTTCATGGTGATAGTGAGTTAATTACGAATCAAGTGAGAGGTTTGAATGTTGTAAAAAATGATGTTCTAAGGTCCTACAAACATAGATTGTGGGATATGATAGAGGATTTTGATGCCTTTAATTTGATTACAATTCTTAGAAGGTTAAATCAACATGTTGATATGTTAGTTATTGTAGGAGGACAACATGATATTCCAAATAGTATTAAAAAGGTTTGTGATCAACAACTTATTAAGATTATAGTCAGACCCTCAATTCTTGATAATGATACTAATTGGAAAGTGTTTGATATTGATGAGAAGATTCTGTATTTTCTTCTTGAGGAAGATGTTTTTGCAGCTTCAAACCAGGCCATAATTAAATAAAAATATGGTGACCAAGTTATTCAATTGAGATCAAACAAGTTTCCCAAGGGATTAGTCACCTTCGAATCCATTTTCAACATAAATGATCAAGCTAGAAAGAACAAAATTAGCTTGTTGGTTGAACAGTATCATTATGAGGACTTAGAATTTACACTAGATAAAAACTTAAAGTTTGGAAAGGTGAGTTAGCCTTCTGAGAGGCAATATTATATTCATCTTTTTCAAAAGTTTAGTGATGTTTTTTCTTTGGAATATGGGGATCTAAAAGGCTTTAAACCACAACTTGCTCAATATACAATAGAATTGGAGCCTAATGCCAAGCCTGTAAGACAAAAATAGAGACCAGTTAACCCAAAACTTGAACCTTTAATGCAGAAGGATGTGTTCAAGCTTATTGAAAGTGGTATACTTTTTCCCATCAAGCATACTAGTTGGGTGTCAAACCTTGTTCCCATTAGAAAAAAAAATAGAGAGCTGAGATTGTGTGTTGACTTTAGGGATCTTAATAGAGATTCACTAAAAGACTGACATCCTTTTCCATCAATGGAGCAGACACTCCAATATGTTTTAGGTTCTTAGTGGTTCTCACTTTTGGATGGTTATTCAGGGTATAACCAGATTCTGGTTAAGGAAGAAGACCAATTTAAAACTGCTTTTACCACAAAGTGTGGTACCATGGCATACAAGAAGATGACCTTTGGTTTGTCTAATGTAGGGACAACCTTTCAAAAGGCCATGGATATGGATTTTAGTAATCCATTGTATAAGTTTATGTTGGTCTACCCAGATGATATCACAATTTATTCAAAGTGGGTGGAAAATCATCTCAATCATCTTAGACAGATCTTTGAGAGATGTGGGGAGTTTGATATCTCCCTAAATACAAATAAATTAGTATGTGTTGTACATGAAGGTGAATTATTGGGTTATATTGTGTCAAAATAGGGCATAATTATTGATCCTGAAAAAGTGACAACCATTCTGGAGTTACCCTTACCACATCATAAGAAGGGTCTGCAAAGCTTTTTAGGTAGGATTAATTTTGTAAGATGTTTCTTTCTTGATATAGCTAATATTTTAAAGCCTTTTAAAACTATGTTAAAGAATAATTCAATGTTCAGCTAGACCAAGGAAGGTAAAACTAGTTTTCAAGCAATCAAAGAAGTTTTGGCATCAACACCAACACTGGTAAATCTTGTTTTTTATAAGGATTTCATTTTGTATGTCTGTGGTAGCCATGATGTTATTTATGAAATTCTATTGTAAAAGGATTTGAACAACCCATTTCTTTCTTTGGTAAAGGCCTTGAAGATTATGAGAAAAACTATAGTTTTGTAGAGAATCATGGCTTGGTTGTTGGGAAGAGTTTGAAGAAATTTAGGCACGTGTTATCTCATAGAAAAGTGCATCTGATGGTGGCCCATCTGAGAATTAAAGGCTTCTTGCTAAGAATCTACTTGAATGAGAAGAGGGTCAGGTGGATCACTAAGGTGATGGAGTATGACGTGGACATCTGGGTTACTAAGCTTATAAGAGGAAAATGACTTTGTGAAAAATTGGAAAATGAACCAGTCTCAAAAGTTGAGAGTGATGCTAAAATAGATTTTGTTACTAATTATGCACCTGTTCTTGATCAACACACAAGCTAGATGGGAGAGATCACTCACTTGCTGCAAACTGGGGAGTGCCTACCTATTCTTGACAGAGCCAAGAGGAATTATTCTAGACTTCAATCTATCCCTTATGTATTGATTGATAAAGTTTTGTTTAGGAAATATCATAATGGTGTGTTGTTAAGATGCATAGACAATGAACAATTTGATGAAATTCTATTTGTATTCCATGATGGAGCCTTTGGAGGTCATTTCAGTCCAAGAACAACAAAATTTAAAGTAATGAGGGCTAGTTAATACTTGCCAAGTCTGTTTAAAGATGCCCATGCATGGGTTAATAAATATGTTAAGTATTCCATGTTTGCTGGTAAAGAAAGGCTGCCATCTTTACCATTGCAACCTATTTAGGTTGAACAACCCTTTATGAAGTGGAGCATCAATTTTATTGGAGCAATTAATCCACCCTCAAGTGTGAGGCACAAGTGGGTTCTCATTGCAACATACTCTTTTACTCACTGGACAAAAGCAGTAGCCTTGAAGGAGGCTAATGAAACAACTTTCTTAAATTTTTATGAAGACCTAACTTGCATATTTGGAGTACTTGACTCCATCATTTCAAATAATTCTCTTGCTTTTGTGGGGTTGAGGATTAGTGAATGGGCATTAAATAATGGTATATACCTCAACACATCCTCAAATTACTATCCACAGGGGAATGGGTTAGCTAAATCAACCAAAATGAATCTGATTAAGATCATTAAGAGAACCTTATGAGATAATCAGAGAGACTGATATTCCAAACTTAAAATAGCTTTGTGGGCAGATAGGATCACCCCTAAAAGGATGATTGGAAATTCTCCTTACATGTTGGTGTACAAAAAAGAAGCTAAATTATCAATATGTACAAAATTATCAACATTAGATCTTGCTAGTTAGATGATGTTGTTTGGGGAAGGAGATCCCATGCAAGTAAGATATGCTCAACTCACGGAGCTAGAGGAAATCATGGATAAAGCTGTGAAAACCATGGAGTATCAATAAATTATGACAAAAATGGTGTTTGACAAGAAGGCAAAGTCAAGGAATTTCAGTGTTGGGGATCTAGTGCTCAAATGGGATGAGCTCAATAGTAGGCTAGGAAAACATTCTAAATTTGATGCTTTATGGAGTGAACAATTCGTCATCATACAATGCAAGGAACATAATGTTTTTCAAGTAGCAACAATGGATGGAGTTGTACTACCTATCTCAGTCAATGTGATACACCTCAAGCCCTACTTTGAGGTTCGACCTTCTTTGAAAATAAGCTTATTTAGTTTTATGTTTTCAATAAAGTTTTGTTTCACTATAGGTTATTAGTTTTGTGTTCCCTCAGTGTTGTTCTAGCACAAGCTTGCCTAGGTTTGGTCCTAGTGTTTTTTTTGTCTTTTGTTTTAATAAGGTTTCAAGCTTTGAGTTTTAAGTTGCAAGTTACAAAGTGGAAAGGCTTAGATCCTAACTGATGTTTCACTCAAGAAAATTTATCTACATGCCTTATCACTGAAAAAATCACTTCTCTTTAATAAAACAATATACAAGCTTTCTTGAGTGAAAGATAAGTCAACACCTAATTCCATGTTGTTTCTAGTTATGTTTCAACTGCTCTATTGTTGTTTTAAGAACTAGATAGTCTTTTAAACTCTGAATGCACATGTTGTTTATAATTTGTAATGAAAGGCTTTGCCTCACATCATTACATATCATAAAAACCATGCGAATTTAGGTGTAAAATTACCCATCTTTCATGAGTTTCAAGTTTTTCAGGTTAAGCTAACTGACTCCATGCCCAATGGACTATTTTAGGCAACTGGTCTTGATGTTTAGCAGGCAAACATATTGTAGATGTCCCCAAAATGTTATTAGTTTGTCCCACGGCTTATTTTAGATTCAAATGTCTATCTTGTAGCACGTGGAGTAAAATGCAGATCCTACAAGGGTAAAGCCCAACTTGCTATAGGAACCCTAGAATGGGCTATGGTATGACACCAATGCAATCAGAAACCAACAATAATGCATTCAGAAAGCAAGGGTCACATCAGCCAAGGATATGTCGATGACTTATGGCAATGATAAAAGGAAGGACCTAGTCAACGATGTGACTTGCCCCAATGTGCTCCATTGGTATGACATGCACTGGCGAAAAAGGCAGTTTCTGTCTTGTCGATAGTCTATGAGGTTATCGGTAAGACCTATGTTGATATGCATACATGTGAAGGTCTATCCATTGGTGGGATCTTTACTGATGTATGTCATTGATGTAATTAATGCCATTAGGTGAGTATTTTTTGACTCTCTTGATGCCCGATGGATTTTTTGGTATGACATATGGTGATGGAGGAATTGAGGTTATTTTGGATGGGCACCGAGAGGACTTTCACCGATGTATGTCATCGGTATAGTGTGTACCATCAGTGAGGATTTTTCTGGGCTATCCTGACACCTAATGAGTTCACCAATGTGAATTTCCCCAATATGCTCCATCGATGTGACATGAACTGGTGGTGAAGGGTTCTTTTTGTTTTGTCAATGCTTGATGTAGTTTTCAATAAAGCTTTAACCGATGATGCCAAGGAATGAGAGGCATCTGGGGGAATTATACTGATGTGTGTCTCGGTATAGTATGTGCTAGCAGTGGAACATTTTTTCAGACTTACCGGCCCCTGATGGACCTATCGGTATCAGCTATGTCGATGAAAGCATAAAATGGAGATTTCAAAGGAGGGAAAGGTGAATATGTTTGACTTTCAACAAATGCAATTGTGGCAGTCAGGGAAGTTATTGTTGCTTAGGTTTCTTTAAGAGACTTTTGAAGGATAGGATTTCAGTTATGGAGGGTCTTTATGGAAATACTATTGAGGCATGACTTTGGGGACACCTTGTTGGAGGTTTACAATTGTTTGAAGGCTTCAAGAATGGTTTGCTTCACTGCATCTAACCTAGAAGTTATTTCGCATTTTGGATGTAGTTGGAATTGAAAAAAACATAAGTATGAGTTGAAGGCTCATTGGTAAAGAGTTCCAGTTTTATGCAAAGACAAATTTTTGAAGTGATCTTTCTTGAGTCCTTAATAGTATTTTTTTGCAAATTGCTTTGTAACTCAGTTGTATGAGGGTGTTATTGTATCACCATTGAAGATTGAATAAAGAAAAGTTTGGAGGCCATTGTTGAGTTCATTTTGTTGTATGTAAGTTAATGATTTGATGTTGTAATAATTTTGATATCACTTTGATACCATGTAAGAATTTGCGTAACGCAAAGAAAATTCCAAGATATAGAAGCTCAATTGATAGCACAAGAGAGACAAATATGATATAATCAATATTGGAGTTGATGAGTAAACAACCCACAACTCTCAAGAATACCTTCATGCAAACACTTGTCATAGAAAGAGAGAGAAGCAAGAAGCTAGAGAGGCTTGAATGCATGGATCCATGAAAGAGGAGACATTATTGATGTGCAAAAATAAAAGTTGAAATTCAATAAAATGAATGTTTCTCAATTAGATTACAAGAGAGATCAATCCTTATAAAAGGAGATCAAAACCCTAAAAAGAGTCAACAAACCTAGGTTGCATGATAATAATTGATAAAGCAATTAATTGTTATATGCCTAAAGTTTAGCTTAAGCATAAAGAGATAATAAGTGACTTAATAATTAAATCAATATGATTCAATTAATAAGAAAACAACTTATTATGCTAATAATCAATTGAATGATCAATAATCAAATAATAATGAATAATAGATTGATTTATTACATACAATGTAGGAGTGTCTAAATATATAGGCAATGCAATAAGACTACATGATAAGGAGGTGATAAGCTATCAACTACACTAGGTGGAATCACATGTCCACCAAAGGTGGATCATCCTCCATTGTACATCAAAGTATGTGCAACAATGGGAGGATGATAATGTGATAAGAGCACTAAAGGTGGATCTCGCACACAAAGAGGTATGAGATGACAACTATCACCATCTAAAGTGGAATTTCTCCTAACCATGTGCTAAAATGAAATGAAAACTAATATGAAAATGCATTATCCTAAGTAAACTTAAGTAGAGTGTAATTAGTAAATAATTAATTACATCAACACCCCCCTTAAGTGCAACTAAGGGGAATGCACTTAGCTCACAAAGCTAGATGAAAATGCAAGATGGGTCCCAGCTACTAGGCCATGTTAGGTACCCATGTACAATATGCAAGAGAAATGCAATGCAATCTCTCATAAAGTAGAGAAAGAGGGAAAACCTCATGGGAAAACCCTCCCCCAAAAAGAGAGATGAAATAAGATGCATGGATGGATGGAGTAATCAAGACCCCCCCCCACCCCATCACAACATACATCAGGCATATACAATCAAGAATCACCCCAATGGAAGGAAACAAGGAGACATGATATCCCCCCCCACAATGAATAATCTCCTCCAAGAATGGTGAGTGATTGAAGGAAAAACATAGTCCAATGCCTACAAACAACATTTCTCCCCTTGCGAAGAAGATACACTAAGTATAGATGTAAGAAGGCTTCCCATTGTAGATAGGAAGAAGGAAGGGGGATGCAAATGAAGTATTATGTCTCTAAAGTATGTGTCTCCATGTCCTTGGTTGATGAAGATGCCACAAACTAATCAGGAACAAGCCTAATAAAAGAAGGCAATAAGAAAGGAACCAATGGTAACTGATCCATGTAAGAATTTGGATCGAACACCAAAGACAAAAATGTCTCCTCAAATGAAGAAGCAGGAAGAGGAGAAAGGAAGCCCCCCTCAATGTAGAATGTACACCAATGGTAGATTCTACAGGCATGATGTAGAAACTACACCAAGAAAAATGAATGATGTTCCTCCCCTTAGGAAGAAACAATACCATAGGTGTATCAATTAATCCTCACCAATCTCTAGGAAGAATCCTCAAAATGTATGGTGTATCAGGAAACTGAATAGGAATCTCCAACACATGAGAATGATCAACATGAACCATGCAATGTGACATCTCAAGTGAAGTTTGAGACTCATGAAAACCAATCTCCAAAGACTCAAATGTCTTCTCTGAAGTTAAAGAGACCTTCTCCAAATGTTGTATCAAAGCATCCATAATCATGTCAATCTCAAAAGAAGGATCAAGTGGAGAATGAAGACGAGGGTCAGAGTGCTCCCTCACAAAAACTGAAGAAGGATCATCCTCATCAAAGAGAAAATGAATTTCATCAATGGTGTCTCCCAAATCCTTAATGTAGGAACCCATAAACAAACCTGTGATGTCTGTCAAGAAGTCATCCCAAGGAACTATAACTAGAAGACAATGAATATCCTGCTACATTGAATCACAAGAGCTAATGGCTATAGGAAGGCAAGCATCATCAAGAGAAACAATAGATGCGATCTCAATAGGAGGAGGAGCTACAACTGGAGGTTCTAGAATTTTTGGGAGTGGAGGAACATGAGGATCTCCATACATTTCCCAAAGAACAAGCCAAATATCAGGAATAGTCTTTGTCTAATCTTTGTAGTCATCAAGGGAATCTATAACATCCATATCCATATTCCAATAGATAACATTAATAACTTTTGAGTAAGAGTCCCAAATGAAATAAGGACTTTTAGGTCTATACTCATACAAATATTGTAATAAGTTATGCTCACTAAGATGAGGAAGAACCAATTCACCCCGTTGATTATAGTTTCCTCTTGTCAACCTAATTAAACCATCCTTGATGCACTTCTCACATGAAACAATGAGATCAACAAATCAATGCACCCCCCACAATACAATGAACCAAAGAACCCCCCTAAAATAGATGATTTTTCCACTTTATATATAGTGCGTGTACAATTTCCACTTGCCAAAATGAGCCAAAATGGACTTCTAATTTTGATGTTTACAACAAAAAATATGAAGCTACAGTAGACTTAAACAAATAAGACACAAGACCACTCAAGGATCTAACAAATTACAAGTGCCAAAATAGGCCAAAATAGACCAAATGTTTAAAGTATTGTGTCCACTCAAAATTTATCCAAACTGATACCAGATCTAGAAAGTAGACAAAAAAATCACGCACTTAAAAAAAAAAAGCTCATGAAAATGTGTCCATATGAGCCCGAACGAAGCCTCTAAAGTTGTAAAAATTGGGATTTGTGATTTTCTGAAAACATTAGGAACATAGATAAGAAACCACCTACACCATTGTGTAGATCGTAAAATTCTACCCCAGACAAAAAAAAATACTAAAAAAATGAAGTCCAAATGACTGAGATATCGTTGTTTGAAAATCGCCTTTGAAATTATTTTTTCTGAATCGCTGTCGCTACACCTCCAAAATCAAAATGGCTCTAGATTTGGCTTCAGATGTTCGATTTGGATGAAACAAAATTTGATTTAAGGGTTTTTGGACCTCCTTAATGTGATGCCAACCTCTGATTTTCACCAGCAAGCTCCATTTTTTACCCACAACAAAATCCTCTCCAAATTGGTTATACAATGACACTCCTATGGCTCTGATACCATGTAAGAATTTTGATATCACTTTGATACCATGTAAGAATTTTCCTAAGGCAAAGAATGGAAATTCCAAGATCTAGAAGCTCAATTGATAACACAAGAGAGACAAATATGATATGATCAATAATTAAATAATAATGAATAATAGATTGACTTATTACATACAATATAGGTGATGCAGGGGTATTCTAGGATACTCGGTGAATTTGCATGGAGGTGTGTTGTTTTGGGTATGTGGTACTTGATTGTAGCCTTAACCAACGGTCTCAATTATTGAAGGAAGCTCGGTCACTGAAGGAACTCAGTGAAACTTCTGGTGCTCGGTGGAACTGGTGCTCAGTGATGCCTGTGTTGCTTGGCTTGGTCGGTCATTTCACTGATGCTCGGTTGTTTCTCTGGCACTCGGTAGTTCTGGTTTAATGATTGGAGTTCTTGGTGATTTGGTTGGCCGACTTGGTGCATTTAATATTGGTAGCTATCGTTGCATTCTCCTATGTAGATCTAGAGGCCAACATGCAGAATTAAATATTTGTAAGGCTATTTGTGAGCCGACTTGTATTGCATTTAATATTTGTTTGTAGGAGTTAATTATGTCATCTAGATGACTTGTGGCTGAATATTAGTATTTAAGGAGTGTTTGGGTAGTTGTTTAAGACATGATCAGATTGGGAGATAGAAGCTAGATTTAGATCCTGCAAGATCTTGAAGATCAGATTGATTTCTAATAGTTTGTAAAAGCAGAGCTAGTGGTCATTTTCTTGGGGACAAGGAGATTTCTTGGTGGCTTGTGAGCTCAAGTTCATATATGCCTCAGGGTTTCCATCAGTTACTAATTTGTTTCAGAACTAGACTAGCTGGAGTTGGATTGGATCTTGTTGATCTTGCAGAACTGTTTCTGATTGTAATTGGCCCTAACTTGGAAGGCCTTACAACTAGACATGCTAATGAAAATTCAATTGAAGACATTGTTTTGTTGTGTGATTCCACATTGTGGTGTTTGGCTACTTGTGGGGATTATCCTTAATTGGATCCTCCTTGCCTGTCCTGCGTTAGGTGGTATCAGAGCTTGAAGATCTTGAGTGTGTAAACCAGTTAAGGTTGTTTTGCACCAAGACCTTGTTGGTGACTTATTGCTTTAGGTTTTCTAAAATCTTTAAGGATGCCTCTGAGAATATTTGACCCTAGAGAGATTGCAGATCTTTGTGATGCGATGGAATCAAAGATTACATAGAAGGTGAAATATGATTTTAGATTTGAGATGGAATTGATGAGGAATGACATGATCACTGAGATCATAAGAAGTATTGTTGGTGTACCTCAGAATGTTGGTACTAAGGATGGTTATGAGGAAGCTGTTGAAGACTTTGAAGCTGCTGGATCTAGTGGTGATGACCAGAGGGATAGATCTGGTGAAGACAGAACTGGTTGGTTGCATAGATCTGGAGCTTAGTTAAGTAATAGTTACCAAATGGAAGTTTCTACTTTCTCTGGTACTTTAAAACCCGAGAACTTGATTGATTGGATTGGTGAATTAGAATATTTCTTTGAGCTTAAAGAAATTGAAGATCTGCTTCGAGTAAGATTGGCACAGACCAAGTTGAAAGCACATGCTGCTCTTTGGTGGAAAGAATTACAAAGAGATAGATAAGATGAAGGTGAAATGAAGATCAATCGGTGGAGGTTTATGGTGACTAAATTGAAAGCTAAGGTCATACCTACTGACTATGAGCTTGACTTGTTTAAGAAGTTGCAAAATCTAAAGCAAAAAGATTTGACTGTTGAAGATTATACTGAGGAGTTCTACAAACTTACTATTCGATCTAGACACAATGAACTTGGTAAGGAAAAGGTAGCTCAGTATGTGAATGGTTTGAGATTCAATATTTAGGATGAGCTTGGTATGATGAAGATTGATTCAGTCGAAGATGCTTATCAGTATGTTATGAAGGCAGAAGATAAGTTGAAAAGGAGACAACATAGTAATCCCTGAGGGAAGGAAAAGATTGATCACTCGGTGAAGGATAAACTGACTACAGAAGATGAACATAAACCTGTAGAACCAAAGAAGAAGATAGGTAGAATTATCTTTAAGGGTACTTGTTATAATTATGGTGAAGAAGGACACCATTCTTTTGAGTGCACATAGAAGAAGCTTGGTGACCGACGGACTGCTGTGGTAAATGAGAACATTCAGAATGAACTTGAATCTAAGAACTTGATGGTTCGATGAACATTACTCGGTACAAAGGAGGAACCTTATCATAGGAGTAATTTGTTCAGGACTCAGTGCAAGTATGGAGGTAAACTTTGTGATATAATTGTTGATAGTGGTAGTACTAATAACCTTGTTGCTAAGGACATGGTTCAAAAACTTGGTTTGAGTAGAATGAAACATCCAAATCCTTATAGGATTGGCTAGTTGCAAGATGTTCATGCTCTAGAAGTGAGGGAGCAGTGCTTTGTTGATTTTTAGATTGGCTAGTATAAGGATCTTGTGTTGTGTGATATTGTGGAAATGAATAGTTGTCATATATTGCTCGGTAGACCTTGGAAATATGATTATAGAGCTATGTATGATTGTGTCAAGTATGTGTTTACTGTAGAGAAGGATGACATTAAGTTTTTCCTGATGCCTTTGCTGGGTACAACACTTGGTAGGGGAAGTCTGAGTATTGGTAGCCGAGTTGAGTTGGTGGATCCCGAGAGGATGGATGATCAGTATGGAGAACAAACCTGTGTGTTATCAAGGAAAGACTTGAAGAGACATAGGAAACTAAAGTGGAAGAGTATGAAAGCTAAAAAGTTGGAGGACTTGTATGTGAAGAACCAGTTTGGGGTTTATGTGCTGAATCCCGAAAGATGTTCTTCTAGCATATGAACATATTTTCAAACTTGAGGTGTCTGATGTAGGGGCATTCTAGGATACTCAGTGAATCTACATGGAGGTGTGTTGTTTTGGCTCTATGGTACTCCGTTGTAGCCTGAACCGACAGTCTTGGTTATTGAAGGAAGCTCGGTCACTGAAGGAACTCAGTGAAACTTCTGGTGCTTGATGATGCTTATGTTGCTCGGTGTTGCTTGGATTTGTCAATTGTTTCACTGACGCTCAGTTGTTTCTCTAGCACTCTGTAGTTCTGGTTTATTGACAAGAGTCCTTAATGATTTGGTTGGCCGACTTGGTGCATTTAATGTTGGTAGCTTGGTGTAGGGGAACTCCAACGACATAGGGCCCTCACCATTTTCAATTTTGTTGTGGCATGCTCTTAGTGAGCTTTGTAAATGAAATAAGGGTCTAAGGACCATTTGTGTGGTGGCAATACTAGTTAGAGGGTTAGAGGTCTTATAAGTTCTTTGGATAGGTCTTAAGACTAGTTGGTTGCATTGTAAGATGATGTCATCCTAAATCATCAGAGGTTAATTAAGGGATTTTTAGAGTCATTATGAGTTGGATTCAAGCACTCAACACTTCAGAATAAACTAGGAGAAGTTAGTAGCCTTAGGAAGCTAAAAGATAGCTCATTTGTCAAAAGATGTAAAAGTTGCACTTTGCAACTTTACAATTTTGTAATGTTGCTCAGCAACATTTTGTAACCACCTCATATAATGGTGGATTTGACCTTTGGTCTTGATACCAAACCTAATCATGAAGCCTAAAGACCTAAGAGACCGAATATAAGCCTAAAAAACCCTAATATTGCCAGAAGATTATGATTCTGTACCGATAGTGTGTTGAAGAAGCTAAACTATATGTGTAGAAGCTTGATAGAGAGCTAACATAAGCTTATTTGTGTTAAAAAATTTACTATTATCATTTGGAATTATATTTTATCCTTTTTAGAGTGGTTTGAATTCATTAGTTTAGGTGTGTGTGTGTGTGTTTTATTTCAAAGTTTTGTAAATACTTTTGTTTTGCCAATTCACTGTCTTGAATCAGGCAGTTGGCATTATAAAGCATGTAACTCACTATCCCATTGTAGAAATAGTACAAAATCTTGGGGATAGTGAGTGTACATTATGTACTTGTCTCATGCAAGAGGAAGGGCCTCAAAATCTATGGAGCTATTTCTAACCTCTTTCCCTAGGCGAGCCAGTGGTTGCCTGGTTAGGGAAGAGTGAAGTTGCAGAGCTTCAAGATTGCAAGGCTATGAAGATACAACTAAATGAAGATATGGAGTTGATAGGGGAATGTTTTAAGGTTTCTTTGTGAGAAGGAGTAGCTTCCAATAGTCTTGGAAAGCATCAAACCAAGCTGAAAGCTAGACAGACCTAGGAAAGGCCTAGAAACCCTTGAAAACCCTCAAATTGAGTTAAGGCACTGTACGACCGTTTGAAGGCCTTAGACCTTGAAAATATTTGAGACCTAGACAAATGAATAGGAGTTTTTGAAGAAAGGTAGAAGTGGTTAGTGGAAGGTTTTGGAGTTATTCCTTGATTTCTTGGATTAGGAGGGCTAATTGGGGCACTTTCCTTGTAGCCCTGTTTCAGTGCTAAATCTTGAAATCGGTAATGAAGATTAGTAAATGGAGTTGTCTTAGGCATTGGAATGAGTGTATTGGAAGGTTTTTCAACACATCCATAACCCTACAAGAATCTTGGAGAGGTTTGAGAAGAAAAACCTTAGAGAAAGCTAAAGAGGCCAGAGAGTTCCTCATCAAGAATGAGGACCTAGAAGATTGAGAAGATGGGAATTTGCACAAGATAGAGAAGTGGGGCTTGGATTAGGGGATCACAAGTAGAAATATGATCCTAGAGGTCCAATGGGTGATCTTGGAAGACACCATAGGTCTTAGTGGAAGACTAATAGTATGAACTAGTGATTAGTTCATCCCCACTCCCTATCAAGTGGTATTAGAGCCTGTGAAAGGTTTGGGAATAGTAATTGAGCAACAAGGTGAATGCTTTCACCAACTAAATCTAGTGCATCAAGAAAAATGGAGACAAATGTAGAATTGGCCAAAAAGGTTGAAGAACAAGAGGACAACAAGTTGTTGAGAGAGAGATTGGCACAACTAGAACAGTTGTTGAATGATGTCCAAGAAAAAGTAGATAGAGTCAAGGACAAGATGGAACAAAAAGAAGAGAAAGAAGCCAAAGAAAAGGAGATTGAGTTGGAGGAGGAAGCTCCAACACTAGACCCTATCATACCAAAGGAACCTTTCTTGAAGGCACTTAAGGCAATAAATAGAAAGGCTTTAGAAGGCATTCCTCTATTCAGTGGCAAAATGGGTCCAAATTTAATCATGAATTGGATAGAAGGAATGGAGAACCATTTTGAATGTGATGGTGTCTTTGATGCTCAAAAGGTGAAGGTGGAAAAGTCAAGGTTGAGAGGCTCAACCTTAACCTGGTGGAAATTTGTCCAAACTGAAAGAGAGAAGGAAGGAAGGAGCCCCATAGTCACTTGGAAAGGGATGGTGGCTAAAATCAAGCAAGCTTATGTCCCTGATGACTATGAAATACAACTACATAGGAGAAGGTAGAATCTCAGGTAGAAGGAGATGGATGTACACTCCTACATTGAATAATTTCAAAAACTTTGCTTAAGGTCCAAGGTAGTGGAAGATGAAAGCATAAGATTGGAAAGATATTTGAATGGTCTTAAGTGGTTCATTCAGAAGACATGAGTCTTGTTACCCCTAAAATAGTCCATCAATGCTACCAAATAGCTCTAAAGATAGAAGAGAAAGGAAAGAGGAAGCAAGACTAGACCTCAAAGAATAGAGGAAGAGGCAATGATGGCAGAGGACACAGGGGAAGCTATGGAGGTAGAAGTAATGACAATAGACCCCAAGGTGAATCTAAGCTAACTGAACAAAGTGGAGAAACCTGTCAAAGAGGTGGTTCAAGCAGAGGAAGAGGTAGATCACCAGGTGGAAGGGGACCATCCTATTTTGCTACCATGAAGTGTTATCACTATCAACAATTGGGGTATCTAGCCTATAGATGTCCTGAAAAGGGATCAACTTCAGAAGGGGAGAAGAAAGTTGCATATGTGCATGAAGATACTTCAAGTGTGAATTCTCTTGATATCCAATTGGATTCAGAGAGTGGTGAGAATTTGATGGTGAGAAGAATACTAATTAGGGAACCAGTCAAGGAGGAGCCCAAGCAAAGGAGGTCACTCTTCAAGGTAAGGTGTAAGATTATGGGGAAAGTTTGCAAGGTTATCATAGACTCAGGGTCTACTGATAACATCATCTCTGATGAAGCCATTACCAAGCTTAAGATACCTAAGATACCTCATAACACTCCCTATAAAGTCACCTAGTTAAACAAGGGGCAACATGTCTTGGTTAATGAACGAGCATGGATTGAGCTCACAATAGGAGGTTACAAGGACAAACTCTTGCGTGATGTTTTGCCAATGGATGCCTGCCACCTACTACTAGGTAGGCCATGGAAATTTGATAGGAAGGCCATGCATAATGGTGAACAAAATTCATACACCTTTCAAAAGGATGGAGTGAGCTATAAAATTCAGTCACTTCTTGAATCAGACAGTCAAGGAAGTGGTCCAAATGTGTTGATGTTGAAAGGGAAGGAGTTCATGAGAGCTCTTGAGAAAGAAGAAGGAGTGGGATATGCCATTGTGGTAAAACCCAAAGAGAAAGCAGAGAGTAAGAAGGAAAATATACCTCATGAAGTGTAGGAAATTTTGAAGGAGTTCAAGGATATTATATCAGATGGTACACCTGCAACCCTACCACCCAAGAGAGAAATCAGTCACCAAATAGACTTGATTCCAGGGGGATCACTACCAAACAAAGCACCTTACAAGCTGACTCCTGAATAGAACAGGGAAGTTGCAAGACAAGTGCAGGAGTCAATGGACCAAGGACTAATAAGGAAGAGCATCAACCCATGTGATGTGCCTACTATTTTGGCACCCAAAAAAGGAAGAACATGGAGGTTGTGTATAGACTCCAAAGCCATCAATAAGATTACAATATGTTATAGGTTCCCAATACCTAGGATTGAAGACTTAATGGACTACCTATGAGGGGCTAAGTACTACACCAAGATAGACCTTAAAAGTGGCTATCACCAAATCAGAATAAAAGAGGGAGATGAGTGGAAACAACTTTCAAAACCACTGAAGGACTCTATGAATGGCTAGTTATGCCATTTGGCCTCTCTAATACTCCAAGCACATTCATGAGGCTCATGAATGAGGTGTTGAAAGACTTCACAGGTAAGTTTGTGGTAGTCTATTTAGATGATATTTTAATTTTCAATATGACTAAAGAGGAACACTTAAAGCATATCATGGTTGTGTTATCCAAGTTGAAAGAGGAACACCTAACCATCAATCTAGATAAGTGTGATTTTATGAATCAGGAACCAGTCTATTTGGGCTTTGTTCTATCTCAAGGAGATCTAAAGATGGATGAATCTAAGGTTGCAGTCATACTAAGTTGGCCAACTCCCAAGAATGCCAGTGAGGTAAGGAGTTTCCATGGCCTAGCCCAATACTATAGAAAGTTCATCAGGAACTTCAGTGGGATATGTGCTCCCATGATGGATACCATAAAAGGTGGATTGAAAACCAAATTTGTGTGGACACCAATAGTAGATAAGGGATTTGAAACATTGAAGAAGGAGGTAGCTACTAAGCCTATCCTAAGGTTGCCAACTTTTGATGAACTCTTTACCATAGAGTGTGATGCTAGTAACATAGCAGTAGGAGGGGTTTTAAGCCAAAGAAATAGATCAATGGCTTTCTTTAGTGAGAAGCTAAACAAAACAAAACAAAAATACTCTTCCTATGACTTGGAATTATATGCCCTTGTTCAATCCCTTAGGAAATGGAGGCATTATCTTTTGGCAAAGGAATTTGTAGTATTCACTAATAACCAAGCTTTGAGCTTCCTCAACTCCCAAGACAAATTGAGTCACAGGCATGTAAAGTGGGTGGAGTACTTGCAGTCATACACCTTCACCATAAAACATAAGAAGGGACAACTCAATAAAGTAGCAGATGCTTTGAGTAGAAGGCTACTCACTGTTCAATAAATCCAAATACAAAGCATAGGAGTGGATAACTTCAAGGAACTGTATCAAATAGATGAAGATTTTGCAAAGGAATACAAGGTGTGTCAAGACCATCTTAATCAATTTCATAGTGAGTTTGCAGAGTTTACATTATAGAATGGATTATTCTTTAAAGGAGGATAGTTGTGTGTTCCTAGAGGGTCCATGAGGGAGAACCTCATCCAAGAAAAACATAATGGAAGTTTAAGTGGCCATTTTGGCTTGAACAAGACCTTAGAGTTGGTCCAAAGGTACTACTATTAGCCTAAAATGTAGAGAGATGTCAGAACTTATGTAGAGCAATGCATCATATGTCAAAGAGCAAAGGGAACCTCTACCAATGTAGGACTTTATCAGCCTCTTCCAATACCAAGCAGACCATGGGAGTGTGTAAGTATGGATTTTGTGGTTGGTTTACCTAGGACAAAGAGTGGATTTGATAGCATCTATGTGGTAGTAGATAGATTCAGTAAAATGAGTCATTTTATCCCATGTAAAGTCACTCATGATGCAAGTCACATTGCTTATTTGTTTTTCAAAGAGGTTGTGAGGATTCATGGCTTGCCAAGTAGCATTGTTTCTGACAGGGATAGCAAATTCATGGGACACTTTTGGAGGTCCTTATGGAAAAGGCTAGGTACCAATCTAGTATTTAGTTCAGCTTACCACCCTGAGACTAATGGCTAAATTGAGGCGATCAATAGTAAACTTGGTAATTTGTTGAGGTGTTTGACCAAGGAATATGGTTTAACTTAGGATTTAGTCATTCATCGAGCATATAATGATAGCATTAACAGAACTACTGGTAAAAGTCCCTTTGAAATTATATATGGGATACATCCTAGGGGTGTATGTGAACTGAGAACTTTGGGATATCAAGTTCCTAACAGTGGTTATGCTAAAGATTTTAGTCAGTCTATGAAAGAGGTACATGACCAAGTAAAACATGCCCTCACTGAGAACACCAAGAAGTTCAAGGACAAAGTTGATCTCAAGAGGAGAGAAGTAAAATTTGGTGTAGGGGACTTGGTCAAGGTCCACCTAAACAAATAAATAATGATAAAAGGAGTTCCCACAAAGCTTTAAATGAGGAGGATTGGTCCATGCCCTATACTGGCCAAGTATGGGTAGAATGCTTATAAAGTTGAGCTTCCTGATGATCTAGCCATTTCTCCCATTTTCAATGTTGCAAACCTGGTGAAGTACAGAGGACCCCTTACTGAAATGGATCAAAATGTAGAGGAGGCTAAGGAAGAAGCATAAGCAATAGCTCTTCCTCCTAAAACCAAATTGCAAGCAAAGAGGATACTTGACTCTCATATTCAAGCAAAGACTAGGTATGGTACTTATAAAGAACACCTGATAAAGTGGAAAGACAAACCTGAATCAAAGGCCACCTAGATCCCTAAAAACTAGTTCAAGCTCAAGGGATTGGATCTCCAACTCTTGTCTCCAAAGGGGACATAGCTTTTCAGGTGGGTAGTATGGTGCAGGGGCACTCCAACAACATAGGGCCCTCGCCATTTGCAATTTTTTTGTGGCACAATCTTAGTGAGATTTGTAAATGAAACAAGGTTCTAAGGACCATTTTTGTGGTGGCAATACTAGTTAGAGGTCTTATAAGTTCTTTGGATAGGTCTTAAGACTAGTTGGTTGCATTGTAAGACGATGTCATCCTGAATCATCAAAGGTTAATTAAGGGATTTTTAGAGTCATTATGAGTTGGAGTCAAGCACTCAACACTTATGAATCACCTAGGAGAAGTTAGTAGCCTTAGGAAGCTAAAAGATAGCTCATTTGTCAAAAGATGTAAAAAGATGTAAAAGTTGCACTTTGCAACTTTACAATTTTGTAATGTTGCTCAGCAACATTTTGTAACCACCTCCTATAATGGTGGATTTGACCTTTGGTCCTGATACCAGACCTAATCATGAAGCCTAAATACCTAAGAGACTGAATATAAGCCTGAAAAACCCTAATATTGTCAGAAGATTGTGATTATGTACGGACAGTGTGTTGAAGAAGCTAAACTGTATGTGTAGAAGCTTGACAGAGAGCTAATGGAAGCTTATTTGTGTTAAAAAATTTATTGTTATCATTTGAAATTGTATTTTAGCCTTTTTAGAGTGGTTTTAATTCATTATTTTAGGTGTGTGTGTGTTTTATTTCAATTTTTTGTAAATACTTTTATTTTGCTAGTTCACTGTCCTGAATCAGGCAGTTGGCATTGTAAAGCATGTAACTCACTATTCCATCATATAAATAGTATGACCTCTTGGGGATAGTGATTTTACATTATATAATTGTCTCATGTAGGAGGAAGGGCCCTCAAAAGGTATGGAGCCATTTTTAACCTCTTTCCCTAGGCGAGCCAGTGGTTGCCCGGTTAGGGAAGAGTGAAGTTGCAGAGCTTCAAGATTGTAGGGTTGTGAAGATACAACTAAATGAAGACATGGAGTTGATAGGGGAATGTGTTAAGGTTTCTTGGTGAGAATTAGGAGCTTCCACCAATCCTAGAAAGCATCAAACCAAGCTGAAAGCTAGACAGACCTAGGAAAGGCCTAGAAACCCTTGAAAACCCTCAAATCGAGTTAAGGCACTGTATAGCCGTTTGAAGGCCTTAGACCTTGAAAATATTTGAGACCTATAAAAATTAATAGGAGTATCTAAAGAAAGGTAGAAGTAGTTAGTGGAAGGTTTTGGAGTTATTCCCTGATTTCTCAGATTAGGAGGGCTAATTGGGGTACTTTCCTTGTAGCCCTGTTTCAATGCTAAATCTTGAAATCGGTAAGGAAGATCAGTAAATGGGGTTGTATTAGGCATTGGGATGAGTGTATTGGAAGGTTTTGCAACACCTCCATAACCCTAAAATAATATTGGAGAGATTTGAGAAGAAAAACCTTAGAGAAAGCTAATGAGGCTAGAGAGTTCCTCATCAAGAATGAGGACGTAGAAGATGGAGAAGATGGGAATTTGCACAAGATAGAGAAGTGGGGCTTGGATTAGGGGATCACAAGAAGAAAGATGATCCTATAGGTCTATTGGGTGATCTTAGAAGACACCATAGGTCTTAGTGGAAGATTAATAGCATGAACTAGTGATTAGTTCATCCCCACTCCCTATCATAGTTGTCGTTGCATTCTCCTATGTAGATCTAGAGGCCGAAATGGATAATTAAATAATTGTAAGGTTTTTTTTTAGATGACTTGTATTGTATTTAATATTTTTTTGTAGGAGTTAATTATGTCATCCATCTGACTTGTGGTTGAAGATTAGTATTTAAGGAGTGTTTGGGTAGTTGTTTAAGACATGATCAGATTGGGAGATAGAAGCTAGATCTGGATCCTGCGAGATCTTGAAGATCAGATTGATTTATGATAGTTTGTAAAAGCAAAGCTAGTGGTTGTTTTCTTGGGGAGAAGGATATTTCTTGGTGGCTTGTGAGCTCAAGTTTAGATCTACCTTAGGGTTTCCATCAGTTGCTGATTTATTTCAAAACTGGACTAGCTAGAGTTGGATTGGATCTTGTTGATCTTGCAGAACTATTTCTGATTGTAATTAGCCCTAACCCATAAGGCCTTATAGCTGGGAATGCTAATGAAAATTTAGTTGAAGACATTATTTTTTTGTGTGATTCTGCATTGTTGTGTTTGGCTTCTTGTGGGGACTGTCCTTAATTGGATCCTCCTTGCCTGTCTTGTGTCAGTAGGAGTGCCTAAATATATAGGCAATGTAATAAGACTATATGATAAGGAGATGATAAGCTATCAACCACACTATGTGGAATCACATGTCCACCAAAGGTGGATCATCCTCCATTTTACATCAAAGTATGTGCAACATGTGTAACAATGAGAGGATGATAATGTGATAAGAGCACTAAAGGAGGATCTCACACACAAAGAGGTATGCGATGACAACTATCACCATCTAAAGGTGAATTTATCCTATCCATGTGCTAAAATGAAATGAAAACTAATATGTAAATGCATTATCCTAAGTAAACTTAAATAAAGTATAATTAGTGGATAATTAATTAAACCAACATATGTTATTTTGTGATTCATCTTGAATCCTTAAGTGAATAGCTCAGTTTTTTTAGCATCTGCAAGTGAATGTTTGATACTTAGATAGGTTAAATTTTGGTGAAACTTAAGATGGTGCAACTTTTGAGAGCTAACTACAATATATGTCTGCTACATGGAAATTATTGGGAGCTCTTTTAACACAACAAGTCTTTGTGGGAAATAGAGATCTATCTATTACACCAGAAGGAAATTGGTCAATTATGAGATTATTATACATTTATTGAAAGATCATGGTTAGCCATGGTGTTTTCATCTAAAAAATTATGACACAATATGTTGACACATCTTATCAAGTTGATAGCCAAGATAGATTTGTTGAAATGCCTTCTCACTAAAGTAACATGAATAGGAAGATTGGAAAAGCGGGTCATGAAATTGAGTGAATTTGATATAGAATACATGGACAAGAAATTCATCAAAGGTAAAGTACTTTCAAATCAATTAGTTGAAGCTCCATTACAGGATGAAAAACCTTTGCACATTGAATTTCCAGATGCAGTTGTTGTTACATTCATAGATTTACCATGGAAACTATATTTTGATGGATCTTATACTCAACATGGATCAAGTGCTAAAATTTTGTTTGTCACCCCTCAAAGACACACAATCCCAAAGGCTTATAGATTAATTTTTCCTTGTACCAAAAAAATAGCATAATATGAAGAACTAGTGGTTGGTATCAAAATGGCTCTAGAATGGATAATAGAAAAACTTCATGTTTATGGAGACTCTCAACTAGTGATAAATAAGATAAATGATGAGTATCAAACAAAAGATGACAAGATGATACCATATAAGAGAATGGCTGATGATTTCAAGAAATACTTTGTTGAGATTACATTTGAACAGATATCGAGATCAGATAACAAATTTGTAGATGTCGTGGCTACTATTACTTCACTTCTACATACTCTTGAACAATAAGCTCCTTATGAATTCTTGGTTGAAGAATTATTTAATCCTGCGCATGATAGTCCCGATTCTTGAATTATCTCCCAATTAGTTGGTCCTGATTCCTCATGTTATGGAAATATTTATACCCATCTAAAAGAGAACACCCTTCCACCTGATTTGTCCAAGAACCAAAAGTGAAACTTTATTTGTCAATCAACCCATTAATCCCTAATAACCAATACCTTATATCGATAGAGTCTTGATGGTACTCTCCTTAGGTGTCTTGAATAGGAAGAATTTGAAACCGCCTCAAAAGAAGTTCATGAGGGTATTTGTGGAACTCATTCAAGTGGTCTTACCCTAGTTAAGAAACTCATACAAATAGGGTATTATTGGCCAAATATGGAAAAAAATACTCTTTTTAGTTCATCAAATAGTGCAAAAATGCTATATTCATGGAAATCTTATACATGCACCTCCTTAAGAGATCCATCCTTATAAAAATCCATGGTCATTTTGTCAATGGGGACTCAGCCTAGTGGGAAAGATTCATCCATCATCCTCCAACGACCACAAATTCATCATCATAGCAACTAAATTCTTTACCAAATGGGTTGAAGCCATGCTACTGATCGCCACCACCAACAAATAGATTTCCATGTTTACCCTAAATTACCTAATATGCAGATATGGAATCCCCTTTTCCATTGTTATGAATAATGGGAAACTATTCAAAAATAAGGATGTTGATGAGTTACATGAGAAATTTCACGTCAAACAATATACTATCCCCAAGACAATGGTCAAGCGGAAGCTACAAACAAAACAATATTGAAAATATTGAAGAAGACAATCAATAATGTTCGTCAAGATTGGCATGTCTAACTCAATCCTGCCTTACGGGCATATCACATAAGCATATGTACACCTACTAGATCCACACCATACACCCTTGTTTACAGAATGAAAGCCTTTTTAGCTATTGAGGTTGTGTTACCTCCACTCAAAGTGTTGCTAAAAGGACTCATTCTAGATGAGGAATACCGAGTATCAAGGCTACAAGAGATGAAATTGTTAGATGATTGTCGTTAACATGCTTTTGATCACCTAAAGGTTTATCAACAACAAATGTCAAGAATCTATAATTGTAAGTCAAAGTCTAGATAATTTCAAGTTGGTGATATGACACTGAAGGAGAATCCACGAAATCAACAGTACAAAGAAAAGAAAGGAAATTTTGAACCAAATTGGTTGGGTCCTTTTGTCATTGTATCTATGTATGGGTCTAGTGCTTATCATCTATCAACACCCAAAGGTGATTTGTTTGATGATCCAATTAACACCATCCACCTTAAAGTTTTCTATACTTGACACTCCAAGGTCAAGCTTGTACAAAATTCCAAAATACAAAATAAATCAAAAAAAGATCCTGAGATTTTTTTTTTTATAAAAATCATAAAAAGGTCATGAAAAAATGGTTACCTTGGTGAAAAATTTGCAAACAGGAGCCTTGGTAGTGACAAACACAAAAAAAGAGAAAACACGAAAAACACAAAAAAAATAAAAAAATAAAAAAAATCAAATATGATAAAAAATTACAATAAAAATATGTGGTGAAAACCTGCCAAACAAGCGCTACTTGTGATAAGCTAGCTTTTTTCATCTATCAATGCACTTTATTCTGTATTTGTTACCATTGTACACATTCATAATAAAATTTCACCATGGCTTGGGAACTTGTGTTCATTCATCATGAAATAGTCATGTCTAACTGGGGGTAAAATCATGAACCTGGTTGAAATCTTAGTCAAAATTGAGCTTAAAACAACAGACAAGCAAGAAAATTAGAAAACATATCAAAACAAAGATCATGAATTCTGACAAGGAATGTTAAATCATAATCCTAAAAGTGCTTCACAGAAATCAAAATCAAACAACAAATAGATGATTTCTTATGTATGATGATTTGATCACATTAGCATGAATGTTCATTAGTTTTGTCTTTATTTTTTGTTATCATGTCTCTGAAGTGACTCAAGGATGTCTTGAACTAGAGAAGCGATGATGGAACATGATATTATCATTGTCTACTATTTGTTAGTTAATTCCTATTACTGTGCAAATTCATCTGAGGACATGATCATCAAAGAACCACTAAGGAAATCATGGGCTTGCACACAAAGAGGATTAATTCTTGTCTGTTTAACACAAGTGGTATTCAGGTCATCTCAGTTCACTGAAATACCTAGATGCTTTTATTAACTTGTGAAATCAAAATCCATGTAAGTATTACTTAGGTCATCATGGTTTAATTATACCATTGTTACTTGTACTAACTTACAAAACTTTAAAAAGCTCAATAATGAAAAAAGCACAACAAAATGCTCAAGAAAAAGATGACATTATTGCATTTAGGTATTGTATAGGTTGCATTCATAATAGGTTTATAATCTTCATCCATAGCATTTTAGTAGTTTTTCAAGGCTCATAATCTTATCATTAATTAACATTCTTATGATTGACCACATTGGACGCTGGCAAAATAATAATAATGGCATTATCATTCTTATTTCATTATCATTGTATTTCATTATCATTTGCATTTCATCAATCATTACATATTACATATTACATTATATTAATCATTTCACTAATCATCACATTACATTGCATTCATTTTGTTAGACATTGTATTACATTTTAATCACATTATTATAGGTACATTCCTTACATATAAATGCATTTCATCGCACATGATATAAACTATCATGGTTAAATCATGCATACCACATAAACATCAAAATCCCATACATGAAGAAAATGTGTACATCTCATCTCATTGTATTTCATATTAAATCCATATAAATATGCATCATAGAATAGATCATTTTCATTGCATCATCATATTAGCATGGTATATATGAACATAAATCATCATAAAAATCATGTAAGCATCATCATAAATGTAATATAAACTCATAAGCATATATCCACTTGTCATGTAAATAATGCATAAACATAACCACAAAGCATATAGGATGCATCCATCTAATCTTTGTTGCATAATATATACTCAAAAAATAATCAATGTCCATGTGTACAATGATATAAAAAATGGAATATATATCAAAAATTGGTAGGAATCATCAAATATCTATTAACATGTGTATACATCAAGAGTACATCAAAAGTACAAATCAAAATAAGCTAACATCTGCTCCCTCCAGAAGTTGTTGGCCTAGAACCAATACCGGCCCAAGATGGACTAGCACCTGCATCACCACCACCTAGATCCCTAGAGGGTGAACTTGTAACACCCCTGCTCTATATATGCCCTCATTGGGATGTAGCTCTGGAACTTGGTGTAAATGAAGGAGTTTGTCACTCTTGAGGAACAACCTAGTAGTTAAAAGTCTTGTAGTGCCTAACCCTCCTTGTCTATGTGGTCAACTCCTAGATGGTGTCATGTGTCACCCCCTATGTTGCAGTCCATTCTATGGTCTCTACTAAGGCCTCATCCTTCCCATACCTCTTGATGGTTTTATCCATCTCTTTAGTCATAATAGTCAATTAGACCTATAACTGAGTAACCTATTCTTACATCTATGTCACCTATCCTTGTAACTATTGAAAAAGTTCCTATAATACAACAATTTGTGCCTTCTATTAATGGGGAGGCACTGTAATCTGAACCCCTCTCTAAAATGGTTGTTGGATTGGGGAACCTTATGTAGTTGTACCCTATTTAGGAGCCTAAAATGAAGGTCTATCTAATCTCCTCCATCGTGCCATCCTGACCCAACCCAGATCTCCCCATTGTGCTTCAACCTATGCCCTAGGACCACCTCCACCACCATTTCCATTGTCATTGCCACCACCATCACAACCATCACACACTCCCCCATTATCTCATCCATCACCACCATCATCTCCCTCATCACCCCTCCATCATCCCGTATTCTCCTCCCCCTCTGTCATGGTTTGTCCTCATCATCATCAAAATATAGGATAATCTCATCTAGAGAAATCAATATAGGGAAGGGATGTGCAATAAAATATTATAAATACTACATCTTCATCCCTTCATTAGTGCAAGTAGCATTCAGGTCCTAGGCCCGACAACCAAGTGAAATTACTTTATGCAAGATATCTCATATGAATAGATAGACCCCAATATGTTATATCCTTATATGTCTGACCATACAAGGCTATACCTCATGGCATATCCTATGCACATCTATACCGTTGGTAGACTCATGAAATAATGACTCTCAATAATAAATAAAGTGTGACCAATCAAATATCAAGACATGAAAACATATGGTATCTCTCTGGCATCCTTTGCCTAGAGCTCACAATCTAGATAGGGCCTCCATATGACAGTATCCAAATCATCTAAATCTCATTGTTAGTACTCAAGTTTTCCCAACTTTTGTTGAATAATAATACCTACATATACATAAACATACGACCTCCCTACTAGGTGCAATCGATCGACTAATGGGTGAGTCACAACTATGTGCTCCCAAGCCCATGTCTATAGCAAGGTGATTCTCGTAGACAAACTACTAGCTCCATCACAATCCACCTAATGAAAATCATGATATATTTGTGTGAGCATGCATGATACCCAAGCATAAACAATACCCTATGTAAGCATATTATCTAAAATCCTACCCCAACCAACAGATAATCCATGTGATCTTGGATTAGGACATAGGAAACCTCTAATTCATCTACCAATAATAGATGGTAATGGCTCATAAAAATCTAGCATATCCTTACATGGCATATCATATCCTCTAATCTCATCATAATCAACAATCCTCCTGAGTGCCTTTATACCTCCTTGATCTACGCTATTATATACAACTAATTCCCCTACCATTGGGATCCACAAAATCTTGTACACATCCTTGAGAGTAATTGTCACCTCATTGGTAGGTAGGTGAAAGGTGTTATGCTTGTTGTTCCACCTCTCTACTAGAGTAGTCAATAGACCCATATTGATCGTATACTGGAGCATATCCAACAAAGAAGATAATCCACAAGCACCAATAATAACGTGATCCACTTGCACTAATCTAGGTATCATATGTAGGTCTTTGGGCAGCGCTCCTGAGACACCAAAACATCCATAGGATCCTATAATCAGTACATATTGAGACATCAACAGTCAATCAAACTTATCTAACAATCAATCTAATCAACTCATTTAAAATTTCAATCAATCTTGATGAGTGCCTATCAATGATTATCATCTATCATGAGGCCAAAAATGAAATTATCTATCTTAACAAGTAATTCAATCATCAAAATTCATTAACAATTATCAAATAGGAACAAAAATTCAACTCTTTAGTGTAAACGTGTTAATTTGCATAGACTATGCGCTAGAAAAAATATGTGCTACTCTACGTAGCATATGTGCTATTAAAACTCTTGGGCATGCACTAATAACACATATGCGCTACTCTGCGGACCAAATGCACTATCTTACTTGACAAATGCGCTATCTAACTTGATCTATGTGCTAAAAACATGTTTGCCCTAATCTATCTAACATTTGCACTAAAACAAACATAAAAAATGCCAAAATAAATATGCTAATCTACAAAATAAAAATTCTAAATTGTAGTTCGAACATACTAAACTGCAAGATTAAAACCTAAAAACTAAAAAAAACATGCTACAATCAAATTTTCATAAATGAACAAGAGGTGTACGAGGTACATATCGGAGGGTCATACTCCTTGGGTCACTTGAATTAACGAACTTGCTCGAATCTATGCCAGAAATGAGGGATCACCATTTTTCTATCCAAGGAATGCTCTCTTCACCAAATAAATTTTCACAAGCGGGTAAATGAAAATGAGGTAAAAATGAACTTTTTACCCCTTATATACCTTGTTTTTACCTGGCATTTTGTAGCATTAATTTATTTAACCTTGAGGGTTTATTAATTATTGCCTGAATATTTCAATATTTTATCAAGAGCTAAATCAGGAAATCAAATTGAAAATCTATAAATAAAAAAATTCCCAAAAAATTAAAAATTGGAGAAAATTCTAAAAGGGCCTTAAATTGAAAAACTTTCTCACTTCATCTCCCAAGGGGGCATGCATACCATTATCAAAATTTCAGAGGTCTAGGGCAGAAATTGAATTTTCTTTGAACCATCGTGTCACGAGCACACTACTTCAAAGAGGGGCAAATTGTATACACTTAAAAATTGGCTCGAGAGATTTAATTAAATACAAGTTATTTAATTAATATTTTTCTATTCTTCTACTTTATAAATAAATTCTTTAATTTATTTATATAGTTCATTTGTATTAATTCCTCCTATCCCAACTCCACGTGAATCATTTTCCACCTCACCGTGTCCCTCCACATCAACCGCCACCTCAACATGTGGCAATGATATTTAATATTCCTAATATTTAATTTGTTGATTTATCATCAATAATGAAATGGACCACATGTCAACCACCTTGGACACATGCCTTCATTCTTCTTGTGCATCCTCCACTTGGCCTCTTGTGGCTTGGGATGGAACATTTCTCATTGTTTTCTCCACTCTTCATCTTTGCCCTCCATTTCTTCAAAATTGAATACACACCATTGATTCTTGCAATCTAGGTCCTAGCCTTGGAAAATCTATAAATAGATTGTATTTTGAGCATTTGGGTCTATTTGCCTTGATATCCATTAATTGCATTATTCATCATCTTAATTAGCTCCATATCCATTATTTTACATACATTTGCATACTCATTTAGATAGCATGTTATTTCTTAGCTTATAATTTAGCTTCACAATAGTTAATTTGTTTCATCATAGCTCTTAGATTATCATTTTGAATCACACATTTTAGCTTAATCATTTGTATATATTTATCATTTGAATCAATGCATTTCATAGCATAATAATCTCATTCTTCAGGGTGTCATCTTAATGGTCACAAGTGCATCCGAGAGCAAATCATAATGACCAAAAGGATCCTTGAGGATAGAGGGCAATGAGACACCATTAAAGAGCAATTGCTTTAGATTTGTTTTATCTCTTTATATTAAATTATATCTTAATAAAATTTCATTGGTATATCAAGGTTCTTAATTATTTTACACTAATTTCTACTATACAAATACCTACAAGAATAAAAAGATTAAATACAAATAGATAAAACAAGTCTACGACTCATCACACGCGCACAAACACATATTCAAGACTCAGAATAGGAAAAAAACAATCCGAATACAAAAAATGATTGATAAGGCAAGTCAACAAAAGAATAAATAGACCAAGTCTACAAAAAAATCAAAAAAAAATCAAGCAACTATATATAAAAAAAATCTATAGATAGAAGCATATAAGCTATTAATATTTAGTCTTGCACAAATCTATATGCTTCTATCTATAGCTTATTTTTCTATTTTTAGATATAGTTGCTTGATTTATTTCTTTTATTATTTGTAGGCTTGTCTATTTATTCTTTTGTTGACTTGCCTTATCAATCCCTCTTTGTATTTAGATTGTTACTTTGTTCTTATCCTAAGTCATACATACATACATACATGGAGTAGTAGACTTGTTATCTATTTGCATTTATTGTTTTTTATTCTTGTAGATATTGTTATTTGACTTTGTCTTTGACTTTGTTGTTTTTAATTATTATTAGTTTTTATAAATTCTATTCTTCCCTACCTTGATTTTTGTGCCTCTCTTTCTCCTCAACCCCCTCCTTTTATTGTTTCCTTGATCTACAATCTATCCATTTCTCTTTTTGTTCTTTCATCTTGATGATGGATCACAAAGTGTGATCCAAAACATTGATGCAAACAAGAAAAATACAATCATTCCTAGAAATAATAGCATAACTATATGAAGGACCGTGGAAAACTAGTATTTAATCTGATGTACACTTTAGGCTCTTTACATGCACGAATTTAGCTATAACAACTACTAGTACGCTTCCCCTAGGTATCTTTTTTTTTTCTTTTTTCTTTTTTATATCATATTTTTTTTCTTTTCAAATTTCATCCTTGATATTTTGAATCAAACTAAGTGATCAATCATCACTAACTCTTATCATGCCTTGTTATCTTCTTGATGATAGATGATGTGTTTGATCTGAAATGTGTGTGTGTGTGTGTAATTATTTTGATATGCATTTAGTTTGTATATGATTATTATATTTGTAATGAAACATGTTTTAATATTTTAAACATCAAGTCTAAATTCTCAAATATTAATTTAATTTTTAAACATTAATAGAGTTTTTTAATATTTAAGATATTTATCTTTTTAAAATTCCTATTTCCCAATTTAGTTATTTCATACTAAAAGACATTCTAGAATAAGAGGGGGGGAATGTAATAGTATAAATAAAACATAAAATTTATGTATTTCTATATGAAGTGAATAAAATAGAGATGTATTTAAGATATTTATACTAAACATTAATAATAAAAACATATATACATTTGGGGTTCACCTTGTAGTGTGACAATAAGGTCATAGGCCTATTGATAGGGCATCCCAGGTTCAAATCTTGCCAAATGCATTGTTGGTTGTGCAAGTACAAGGACGATCAGACGGTTCACAAAGTGCAGATTACAATTTTTGATGTGGTATCTGTTGATGGTGTATGTTTTGGAAAAATCCTTGGTCAACTGCTAACAAAGATATGTCTTCAACTCACAGGGTTGAGGAATTGATGTAGTTTGCAACAATAGGGAGACATATGGGTAGCTTTCCACTGCTATTATCATATTTAGTTATGTCTAGTAGAGATAAGATGTCAATAGGGAGATATTAACACCGAGGGAGACATAAGGTGACAACCGCTGAGGAAGGCATAAGGGTGTGGTCGACAAGTGGAGAGATAAGGAGGGATGTTGAAAGGGGTAGTCATCATGCGAGGATATATAAGGAGGGTGTGATACTACTAATTAATGGTTGAATAGGGAGATATACAAAGAATATATGATGCCACAACATGAGACAAATATGATAGGTGCTAATGCCTCAGACACTAAGATGTAATCACCTTGGGGATGGGGTCCCCCAAATGTGACCCCACTGGTTCATATCTCTAGTCGAAAGAGTTCATCAATAAAAAAAAACATATATACATTCAACATAAAAAAAAAAAAAATTAACAAAAAAATAAAATAGAATATATAAATAAAATAATCTTAAAGAAGAAATTAAAGAAATCACAAGTGCTAAAATAAATTAGTGCAAATCTCAATTGAACGTGAATTCATTTCTAAAAAGACATTATCATCAATTAAATTAAAATTTACATAATAATATATTCAAATAAAATATAATATTTATCTTATTTATATTCAATATGTTATATAGTGTATCATATCTTAATACAATTTTATACAATATTTATGTTTCATATTTCAAATTATAATATATTTTTTATACAATAGAAATTAAATGATATATTTATCTTTATAAAATTCTATATAAAAGATGTTTACACATACCTTCTTAATAAGTCTATTTTTGAAAAAATAATGTGATATATAATCATCATATATAACTTAAATAAATAAATAAATAAATAAATAAATAAATAAATAAATAAATAAATAAATATATATATATATATATATATATATATATATATATATATATATATATATATATATATATATATATATATATAAACAAAGAGATATCCTTCTCAAAGTACATATTCCACTTATATGCGCATCATGTGTGTGTGTGAGTGTGTGTTAGGGAGAGAGATATATACATAGACACACATACATAAATATATACATGTATGTATGTGTATGTATATGTACATGTATATATATGTGTGTGTGTGTACATATATACATACATTAATAAATATATATTTGCATGTATATGTATGTATACGTATGTGTATGTGTATGTGTATGTGTA